>BHEV01019747.1:0-12165 GCA_004319985.1 Emydocephalus ijimae | reverse complement strand
AAATATGTGAGATAAACGTTTTTGTAGCTTACACTCAGTAAAACAGATACACTGTGCTAGTTAAATAGTTTATTCCAGTAACAGTTTTATCATAGTCNCATAGTCAAACAGTCCATATATCATTCACTAGTTCAGTCCGTCCGGGGATTATTCAGTTGCAAAGTCCAGTGTCAAAAAAGAGGTCAGTAAACTTACAAATATCAGTCCAGTAATAAATCTCCTCGCAGTTGAGATATAAAGAAGTCAAACCTCTTTCTTCCTTCAGCAACAGGGAACACACAGTTATCAAACCATCAATCCATCATCGTCAGCAAGCAATCCAGTAAGCCAGCAATCAATCAAGTTCTCTTGCTCCCTCTTATGGCGGTTTCACAACCGCACCCAAAATTACATGCTTTGCTGTTTAAAGTGACACACACTTAAACTTATTATCATACTTTATATATATTATTTTACCCAAACTATGTTAGGTAACCTTGTTATTCCTAACAGAAGGCATTGATGCTATGGACTGGCCTGCCCATCCCCAGACCTGAATCTAATTGAGCACATCTGGGACATCATGTCTCGCTCCATCCACCAACACCACGTTGCACCACAGACTGTCCAGGAGTTGGGGGATGCTTTAGTCCAGGTGTGAGAGGAGATCCCTCAGGAGATCATCTGCCACCTCATCAGGAGCATTCCCAGGTGTTGCAGGGTGGTCATACAGGCACATGGAGGCCACACACATTACTGAGACTCATTTTGACTTGTTTTAAGGACATTACATCAAAGTTGGATCAGCCTGTAGTATTTTTTCCCACTTTAATTTTGAGTGTAACTCCAAATCCAGACCTTCATGGGTTGCTAAATTTGATTTCCATTGATAATTTTTGTGTGATTTTGTTGTCAGCATATTTAACTATGTAATGAACAAAGTATTTAATAAGAATATTTCATTCATTCAGATCTAGGGTGTCTTATTTTTGTGTTCCCTTTATTTTTTTTTGAGCAGTGTATTATTTTCCACATGGCTAAGTTGCACAACAGTCATAACTTCTAGTGGTTGTTGACATTTAAGCATTCCTCCCTGAAAATTTCCTTCAAAGACTGCAGCCATGTGTCCTTATGATGCCACATATAGGAGGACATCCATGTCTTTTTACCCTTTTTTATTGTTCCATTCAAAAGGTTTTTGAACATCAAGTAAGATGATTTTAATATTGTACTGCTATCTTACAGGTTGTTTTATTTGTTGTCTTAACTGTGTTTTCTGAATTTATTTTTTGTCAGTAAATGTGTGTGTATGTTCTCTACTTATGAAGCACACAGAAAATGAAACCCATACATTATTTTGTGGTATGTAACATTTAGAATAGAATAGAATAGAATAGAATAGAATAGAATAGAATAGAATAGAATAGAATAGAATAGAATAGAATAGAATAGAATAGAATAGAATAGAATAGAATACTTTATTGGCCAACTGTGATTGGACACACAAGGAATTTGTCTTGGTGCAAATGCTCTCTGTGTACATAAAAGAAAAGATACATTCGTCAAGAGTCAAGAATCATAAAGTACAACACTTAATAATAGTCATAGGGTACAATAAGCAATCAAATCATACTAGGAAACAGTCAATATAGATCGTAGGATACAAGCAACCAAGTTACAGCCATACAGTCACAAGTGGGAGGGGATGGGTGATAAGGAGTGATGAGAAGGTTAATAGTAATAGTAGTGCGGACTTTGTAAATAGTTGGACAGTGTTGAGGGAATTATTAATTTAGCAGAGTGATGGCTTCTGGGAAAAAAAGTGTTCTTGTGTCTAGCTGTTCTGGTATGCAGTGCTCTATAGCGTTGTTTTGAAGCAGTTTATGTCCAGGATATGAGGGGTCTGTAGATATTTTCACAGCCCTCTTTTTGACTCGTGCAGTATACAGGTCTCAATGGAAGGGTGGTTGGTAGTAATTGGTTTTTTTTTCTGTGGTCCTAATTACTTTCTGAGGTCTGTGTCTGTCTCGTTGGGTTGCAGAACCAAACCAGACAGTTATAGAGGTGCAGATGACAGACGACTTTAATCTTTATGTGTGCACTATTTAATATTTCAAATAGGCACATCAATTCCCTGAATGTTTTCTGGGGAGTCAAAGATAGGATTGAGATCTATTTAATTTTTTATAAGCTTTGACTGATTTTGGAGTTGTCAATCCCATATGAACAATGTTAATGCACCTTTCCTCAACTTTATATTATAGACCAAATCTGCCAGGTATATACATCATATTACAAGCTATGTATTGAATTGCATCGAATGTATTACTTCTAAATAATATCAGGTAAGAAATTCTAGATAGAATTGAGAAAAAGATGGTCTTCTAATTCCCCTTCAGTTCCCACAAGGTTTTTCTGTAGCATCAACCTTGAGATCAAGTCCTGCCTTCTCTATGGTCATCGCTAATACCAAGAATACATTTCCGTTGAGGAAAGTAATATTTTGTGGATATTTTGAAAGAACATAATATATATTTTAAAAACTTTTTAAAATTCTTAATATATGTTAATATTTCATTTCATTACTTCTAATTATTGCAATCTACATGGCACTACAGACATATATAAAAATGTAACACTACATTAAAATAGTAAATGTCCAGTAAGTATATTAGGATGGAAGGTAACGTTTTCTACTCATTTTTAAAGCAGAAAATTGTTAGAATTTTAAGAACTCCTTTGTAATCTTTTATCTTACTTTTCACATTGAAGGACAAAACCATAACCACTCGAAGATTGTTTTGTTCTATTTTCACTTTCCCCCCCAGTTGTATTATCTGATAGCAGCATTATGCAGCATAGCCTCTAGGAGGCAGAGGGACATTAATAAAACTTAATTGCCTATCTTGGTAAGAAATTTAACTCCTATCTCAATTCCATTTTCTGTTTTAGTGTTTGTTATCAAATTGTGTTGCAATATCATTATAACTGCAGCAACAGCAATAATGAATTGCCCAAATGTAAACAATGCTGGAGAATTTTATCAGGAGCCTGTGGATATTTCTAAAAGCCTCACATAATTATAAAAGATACTTCTAAGAAAATTTGTGAAGTCAGCAGTGGTTTTTTCATGTATGAAAACATAAATGAGATCCAGATACATTTTTCTAATGTGCACATAGTCTGAATTTTAATTTTAAACAAAAGACTCTTGTTATTTCCAATGATTCCAAGTATTTCCAATGATTAACTTGAAAATGACACCAGTAAAGTTTTGGTAGAACAAGCATTGAATAGGCAGCTACAAAGATTGACTACAGTATCTGCCCTTTATTTTATTTTGTTTGGGAGTAAATGCAAGAGTGTCCCCACTCAACCTAAGCAGTTCTGAGTTTGATTCATGCTCAGATGAATAATTATTTGAGAATTTTAGACACTAAGCTGAAAAAAAAATGTGGCAGGATTTGCCAGGGGTTCCTAAATTCTTTCCCCCACTCCAAAGCAGAAAAAAATTGATCTAGCCAGGATTATTTTTTCCAATCATCTATAGCATGTGATTTTTTTTTTTAAAAAAAGGAAGAACAATGACCAGCAAACACTTCTCATCAATTTATATAGGTTTGTTCATAATTACATTATTTGAATCTAATCTGTCAGACACTAGTTCATCTTAATGCTTGTGAAGTTTTGCTAGTTTTCATTTTGTTTTATTGATGTGAAGATAATTCTTGCTTGAATATTGACCCTCCACTGTGATATAATTGGATTAATTAAATTAAAATATGGGGTTTAGTGAGATAATGGATGCTTATTTTAGAAAGTGATTCCTTCCTGCTAATTCTAGACTTGCTCTGGAAATAATGAAAATAATTCTCCTGGATCTTGCAGATGCACAAGTAAAACAATCAATCAAAATGGAGCTGGAAGAGAACCTAGTGGTCTTCTCGTCCAACCCCCTGCTCAAGCAGGAGACCCTATACAATTTCAGACAAGCGGCTGTCCAGTCTCTTCTTAAAAACCTCCAGTGTTGCAGCACCCAGAACTTCTGAAGGCAAGTTAGTCCACTGGTTAATTGTCCTCACTGTTAGGCAGTTTCTCCTTAATTCCAGATTGCTTCTCTCCTTGATTGGTTTCCATCTATTGTTTCTTATCTTGCTTTCTGGTGCTGTTTTGAGGGAGTCACAATGTGCAAAATGATAGGTAGGAAATCATGATCGAAGTCTTGCCCTAGGGTTTTAGTCACAATGCCACACCTGCAATCTTGCAAATATTGATTCTCCCTATTCAATTCCCTACTATGTGCTTGATACTAATCTGGTTTAATCTAGGCTGCCTTGTGGAGACATAATACTGAATTGGTTTACTCATAAAAACCCAAGGCTGCATTCTTGGAGACCTATTCTTCTTTGCTCAGTGGGATTTTCCAAAATTGTGTTTTGTCTTCTGTGGTATTTAGTATTTGCACAAAAGTATGATCAGAAGGTATGTATTGTAAAATAATTTTCCTTTGTGCAGGAAATAAAAATGTATGCCCAAGTGCATGTTCCATAAATAATTGAGAATGCCTTTGCTTCTGTAAAAGAAGAAAAATACTCCTCAAATTTCTGTTACTGACATTATTGCCGATAGAAAGAATATAAAAATATAACCCAATATAATCTAAATATACAGATGGAATTGTGACTTAGGCAAAGTGTAATGTTTACATTTTTAAAATTTGTATATTATATTTTGAGGTGCATGTGATAATAAACTGGTATCTAGAGCAGGACAGGGACTCTGGAGCTACACATAGGTAGAATGGGTTAAAATGTTTACAATTTTGATAGCACCTCATACAATTTGATGTTGTATAAGGCAAAGTTTGAATCACTGGATATTCCAACACATTTAGAATGCTGGCTGCCACATTTAGAAACAACTCCTATAGTTTTAGAGAATGAATTAAGAAAATAAAAATCAACAGATTTTATCAATCTATAGCTCCTGAATAGAAGAAGTGCTAGATACAGCAGTATAATAAGTTGTAATATGATCACAATATTTCATAAATGAAATGAACGTTCATAAGCAAAGCAACTGAAATTTGAACAGAAATGCCTCTGATCATATTATTACATAAACTGGCAATTTATCCCACTAAAATAACAATAACAGGTGCACTGTCTAGTAACATTATTGGAACATTTTCTTTCTCAACAGATTCTAACTATCTACCAGTATGTATAAATGCTGCTTTATATGGATACCCATTTCATAAACAGCAACTCTGGCAGCTTTTTTTTAATCAATTAAAAAATAACAACTGCAATAATATACATAAAGTAGCAGCCAAAAACAGCAACGATCACAATCCAAAGAAGCTAACCCATGTCCCCTCTAATTTCCCATCCCTCCCATGTTTAATGCCTTCCAGAATATTAGTAGCATTCATGCCAGTTGAAGCTTGTGGAGAAAAGCTCTGCCTACTTGGGTCATGCAAATGACGTTCTTTAATAGATGGGAAATGGAGCATTGCTCCTTCTGCTAGACTTAGTGGAGTGAATCTAACAGAATCCCTATTATTAATAATAGTGACATAAAAGAGTGTACTGCAATGCTGATTTTAAAGTGTCAAAATAGGACTGTGAGACCCAGATTCAAGTATTCATTCAGACATGAAGCCTTTTGTTGGGCCAGTTCCTATGCTTTAGCCTACAGGTGAAACTAAAAAAATTAGAACATCGTGCAAAAGTTCATTTATTTCAGTAATGCAACTTAAAAGGTGAAACTAATATATGAGATAGACTCATTACATGCAAAGCAAGGTAGTTCAATTTGTCACAATTGAGATGATTATGGTTGACAGCTCATGAAAACCCCAAATCCATAATCTCAGAAAATTAGAATATTGTGAAAAGGTTCAATATTCTAGGCTCAAAGTGTCCCACTCTAATCAGCTAATTAAGCCATAACACCTGAAAAGGGTTCCTGAGCCTTTAAATGGTCTCTCAGTCTGGTTCAGTAGGAATCACAATCATGGGAAAGACTGCTGACCTGACAGTTGTGCAGAAAACCATCATTGACCATCATTCCATAAGGAGGGAAATCCTCAAAAGGTAATTGCAAAAGAAGTTGGATGTTCCCAAAGTGCTGCATCAAAGCACATTAATAGAAAGTTAGGTGGAAGGGAAAAGTGTAGAAAAAAAAAGGTGCACAAGCAGCAGGAATGACTGCAGCCTGGCGAGGATTGTCAGGAAAAGGCCATTCAAAGCTGTTGGGGACTTTCAGAAGGAGTGGACTGAAGCTGGAGTCAGTGCATCAAGAGCCACCACACAGTGTGAAGTCCAGTGTGAAGTTTCCACAGTCTGTGTTGATTTGGGGAGCCATGTCATCTGCTGGTGTTGCTCCACTGTGCTTCATTAAGTCCAGGGTCAACGCAGCCATCTACCAGGAGATTTTGGACCACTTCATTCTTCCTTCCACAGACAAGCTTTATGGGGATGCTGACTTCATTTTCCAGCAGGACTTGGCACCTGCCCACACTGCCCAAAGCACCAAAACCTGGTTCAATGACCATGGGATTACTGTGCTTAATTGGCCAGCAAACTCGCCTGACCTGAACCCCATGGAGAATCTATGGGGCATTGCCAAGAAAAAGATGAGAGACATGAGACCAAACAATGCAGAAGAGCTGAAGGCCACTATTGAAGCATCCTGGTCTTCCATAACACCTCAGCAGTGCCACAGGCTGATAGCTTCCATGCCACACCGCATTGAGGCAGTAATTGCTGCAAAAGGGGCCCAAACCAAGTACTGAATACATGTGCATGCTTACACTTTTCAGTGGTCCAATGTTGTCCTATGTACAATCCTTGTTTTATTGATTGCATGTAATATTCTAATTTTCTGAGATTGTGGATTTGGGGTTTCCATGAGCTGTAAGCCATCATCATCACAATTATGACAAATCACGGCTTGAACTATCGTGCTTTGCATGTAATGAGTATCTCATATATTAGGTTCACCTTTTAAGTTTCATTACTGAAATAAATGAACTTTTTGCACGATATTCTAATTTTTCTAGTTTTACCTGTAAATGGTTTGTGTGGATAAAACTGCCCCATTGAGCTCCTGGAATGAAGATGGATAAAGCAAACCAATAAATCAAGAGTCCACTAGTGTTGAACAGCTATAATAAATTTGAAATAATAACAAAAATTCTCTGAGAAAAGCACTACTGTGACATGATTGTGGGGCTTGCGTGCTCTGAGGGAAGTGAAATACCTAGCAGAGATTCAACCCTACTGGAAAGATCTCATCACAAGAACCAGGTGAAGAGTTGCTTTCCCATAAACAAAATAATTTACAGATGTAATTTACAGAACCTATACCAGAATGGGTTGTTGCCCAGGTCAACCAGGACTGCACTAGGTGTTGGAAACTATAGACAACTGTTGACAAACGGGCTACAGGACTGTTGGCTGAACAAATGGGGCCAGCAGCTGCAGGCCTACTGGAAGAATACTTATGGGAGGGCTATCAAACGCGCAACCTGCAGACCAGATGCATCATGCGCTGCCCACAACCCCGCCCAGTTTAGTGAGAGCAGGGAAAGTTCCAATATATCACAGGATGCTACCGTGACAATGTGAGTTTGACACCCCTGATCTATGGCAAACATACAAAGACTGAAAACAAAGAAATGATGATCTGTTATTATAATTAAGTCCAACAAGAAGAGGATATTTGAAACAAATGCACCAGTTCTACAAAGAATAACATCTAGAATCAGAAATAACAGAACAGAGGCTAACAAATCAACTTCTATTTATAATATAAAATAAAGTACAGGTAGTCCTTGACTTACAGCAGTTCATTTAGTGATTGTTTGAAGTTACAACGGCATTGAAAAAAGTGACTTATAGCTGTTTTTCATACTTATGACCATTGCAACATCCCCATGGCCATGTGATTTTCATTCGGCTGCTTGACAACTAATTCACATTTATGATGGCTGTAGTCTCCCGGAATCATATGATCTCCTTTTGGGACAGTCAAGAAGATCAGCAGATATGAAGCCTGATTTGCACAATTTCCAATTTCAATCAAATCACAAATGTTTTTACCAATTCATCAAATGGGGAGACTTCAGTGAATCAGTCAATACCAGACTCCCCAAAAAGCCAGTTCAGTTCTGGGTGCATCTGTGGCACAACTCAGACAAAGAAAACAAAAGTGCAGCTTGGTTAAAAGAGATGGATCAGAATAAAAAAGAAGCTGAAATGAAAGAACTTGGAACAGAAATGGGCAAGGAAGATCAATAAATGATCAGCACCAAGTGAAGATTTTTCTTTGGTTGAAAAATCTTCACTGCCATCAGTTTAACATATCCCAAAGACATGAAATTGAAGATTAGTTAACATCTGGCAAAATCTACCTGCTAATGAAAAAGCCAACAAAAGAGGCAGCTCCAAGCAACTATGGGCCTATTACCTGATTAACAACAACTTTCAAATTGCTAATTGGTGTGGTAGTTGATGCAGTTCAACAGCATCCAGTTAAAAGCAAGCCCTTTCCAGCAGAGCAGAAAGGAAACTGCCCAAACAGCTGAGAAACATAAAGTCAGCTTCTAGCTGACAAGATAGTTTTGGAAAACTGTAGGAGAAAGGAAACCAACCTGAGTGTAATTTGGACTGATTAAATCAATAGAAACATCAGAAGCTTTGTGCAAAGATCAATGGCCAAATAGAAGCAAAGATGCTGGTCAGTGGTGATAGACTAGGAGAGGTTAATATCAAGAAAGGAAAGCTTCAAGGAAACTCACTCTCACCATTACTGTTTGTCATTGAACTGATTCCTTCATAAATAATATTGAACAACTGAGATCAAGGCTAGCAAACTTCAAAAATATCTGGCAGGGTATCCGACCTCTTTTACATGGATGATCAGATGCATATGTTTCATATGAATGGAACATACGAATGGAAACATAGTTTATATGAAACATATGAAACATGAGCACAGACAAGATATTGCAGTGAAGTTTGGACTGGTACATTCTTACCATTGAGACAAGGAAAAAATAATGAAAATCAAGCCGTCCTATGTAAATAACATCAAGACACCGGATGAAAGTGATCACTAAAATACCTGGTATCCTTCAAGCTGACAACATCAAGCAAGAAGAAGATTAGAAGTGAATACAGAATAACAGAGTTGGAAAGCATCTTGGAGTCTTCTAGTCCAACCCCTGCTCAAGCAGAGGACCTTATACAATTCGGGATAAATGGCTAAACAATCTCTGTTTAAAAACTTCCAGCGATGGAGCATCCACAACTTCTGGAAGCAAGGTGTTCCACTGATTAATAGTGTAAGAGGAAAACATGAATAAAATCCATTGTGTATTGTGTAACTGTGACTCAAACTTCAAAACTGAGATTTTGATACTTTTCTACTGCAAGAGGGAGAATTGAAACATTGAACAATCACCCGTTGTGCTCTGGGAAAATCTCACTGGCAGGAAAGTTTTCCTTAATTCTAGGTTGGACCTCTCTTTGATAAGCTCCCATCTGTTACCTCTGTTCCTACCGTCAAGTGCTTTAGTAGAACTTAAGATCTTCCAAATCTTAAATTTAGAGTTTAAATTTACATTTGGAAGATCTTAAAGTCCAATCTCAATGGAGAAAATACCATCAAGGCAATTAACACCTGAATACATAGCTGAAATAGGGACTAGTTTCAAGCAGGATGAAAAGCCCTGGATAGGAAGATCCAAAAAAATAATGACAATGAATCATGCCCTTCATTCACACCATGAACATAGTGACATTGACAGACTCTACTTACCAAGGACCATAGGTGAACATAGAATGTTGCAAGTACATTACACAGTTGAAGAAAAAGAAGGGGGGGCATTGGAAGAAAATCTGAATGACAGAGAGGACAATGCACTG
This sequence comes from Emydocephalus ijimae, assembly GCA_004319985.1. Classification (NCBI taxonomy): domain Eukaryota; kingdom Metazoa; phylum Chordata; class Lepidosauria; order Squamata; family Elapidae; genus Emydocephalus; species Emydocephalus ijimae. The sequence continues at coordinate 2,251 of BHEV01019747.1, read as the reverse complement.
AAGTATACCCATACCAGGAAAGCTTCTTGAATATTGGAGAAATCAAACTAGCTCAGAAAAAAAGCAAAGAAGCTGAAAAAATAGTGGACTACCTAGCTAGCTGCTGCAAAAATATCACAAAGACTCACTTTAAACAATGGCATGACAAATAGCAAACTGATAAGCACTTGCCACATAAGACTTAAAAAATTCTGATAAGAAACACAAAGAAGCCTGGCTAGTGAATGCTGGAGATAACTACCTGAAGATAGCAAAACCGAAGAGAAAGAACTGGAGAAAATCATAAAATATAAAGACCTACAAATACAAGTAGAATGATTATGGCAAAAGAAACCAAAGATAGCATCAATAATAATAGGAATCTTGGATGCAATCCCAAAATATCTGGAGCATCACATGAAAACTACCGGTATCTGCATTTACAAAATAACTATCAGTCAATTGCAAAAGGCAGCTTCACTTGGAACATCTTACATCCTGTAACACAGGGGTGTCAAACTCAAGGCCTGCGGGCCTAATCTGGCCTGTGGAGAGCTTAGATCTGGCCCATAGAGCCACCCTGGAAAAAGCAAAGGACCAGCCCAGAGCGCCTCTGCCAGAGAAAATGGAGATGCATTTTCACTGGCAGAGGGTTGCAGGATGCCGTTGGATCCAAAAATGGAGCTCACAAGGGGCACAGGTATCCTTTCCAAGCTTCGTTTTTGCTGGCAGAGAGTTGAAGGAGGCCGTTGCAGCCAAAAACAAAGCTCGGGACCCAGTTTTTGCTGGAAGAACACTTGGGCCCCCACAGGAGCCCCTGACATGAGTCACATCAAGCTGGCCACACCCACCTTGGCCACACACATCCCAGCCCCCAAGGACAAACACAACCATGATGTGGCCCCCAATGAAATCGAGTTTGACACCCCTGCTATATCAATACCTTTAATGCTATTAAACACAGCAAACCATCTGCCTATCCCAGGTTCTTGGAAAGACTTGATATGTGGATAAAAATGCCAAATCCGGTCTCTATATCTGGCTTACTCTCCAGCTAACCATAAGAGTAATAATGTCTATAAGACTTCCTCTTCAAAATCACTCAAATGTAAACTACTTTAGCACTTTAAGGACCAAAAAATTTATTCCTGTAATTTCCTGAACTAGTATAAAGCCTAAAAGGATTTTAGTAACATGCTTTTGTAATGGCTTTCTACATATATTTACAAAAATCAATACTGTTTTCCTGCCATTTTATATTTTATTTAAAGAAAAAATAGGTGCTACAGAAAGGTACTCTTAGGCTCTCTTGAGTAAGACAAAATTGGCTTTTCGCCTTAACTAGTTACTGTCACAGCAGGAACTTCATTTAAACTGTCAACAAGTTCATTTCCTTCCCTTTGTTCCCTGAGTGCTGTGCTTTATAAACATCTGACAGCATAATGAAGTTGTTTTAAAATTCTGAACCACCTTGAAATCAACCTTGTCCATATGCAACAAGACTTTCCTTTAACTGCATTTGCTTTGTGTTACAAATATACCCCTCTAAAAGAAGTAAGGAAGGAGGAAAATGTAAATATTCCAGTTTGTGGTGCCCGAATACTTGTCTCAACAACACAAATTCCTTCATGTATTTAAACATATACATACATACACATACATGCATATATATATGAAATACACATTGCACTGATAAAGCCATACTGTGAAGTCTGAAAATATTAATAAATAATACATACTAACAGTATTTTAGATCTGGACTTTCTGAGTTTTTCTGCACGGAAATTACAGACCAATCTCCTTATGCTGCAACACCTGTAAAGTCATGGAATTAATTATTAATCAATCCATTATCCTCCACTTAGAGACAAACAACCTACTCTCTAATAAACAATTTGGTTTCAGGAAAAAACTATCCTGTAATCTGCAACTCTTACATTGCAAAAACATATGGACTACACAACTTGATCAGGGCAAAGCAACAGACGCAATCTACATAGACTTCTGTAAAGCCTTTGATTCAGTGGTACATGACAAACTACTACTAAAACTAAAATCTTATGGTATCTCTGGACACCTACATAACTAGGNCTAATAAACAATTTGGTTTCAGGAAAAAACTATCCTGTAATCTGCAACTCTTACATTGCAAAAACATATGGACTACACAACTTGATCAGGGCAAAGCAACAGACGCAATCTACATAGACTTCTGTAAAGCCTTTGATTCAGTGGTACATGACAAACTACTACTAAAACTAAAATCTTATGG
>BHEV01019745.1:0-15547 GCA_004319985.1 Emydocephalus ijimae | reverse complement strand
GACAAAGGGGGAAACGAAACCAAAGCCCAGCCAACCATTGAATTGGTCCATGGAATGCCAAGCTGCTTTTGAAAAGCTAAAGCAACTGCTCGCTGCAGAACCGGTGCTGAAACACCCAGATATGGATGCCCCTTTCGTGATCCAAGCTGATGCAAGTGATGTGGCTGTTGGGGCGGTCTTACTTCAATTAAACGAGATGGGGACACTACAATCTTGCACCTACACCTCCCGTAAGTTGACTGACACTGAGAGGAGATGGGCCGTTTGGGAGAAGGAAGCTTTTACAGCTCGTTGGGCTCTACTAACTTGGAGACATTTCTTGGAAGGAGCGAAACACCCATTTGAGGTATGGACTGACCATAAGAATTTGGAGGCCTTAAAGACACCTCAAAAGTTATCCCCTAAGCAAGTTAGGTGGGCCCAGTATTTCAAACGATTCAATTTCTCTTTGAAGTACATCCCGGGAGGAAAAATTTTTATGGCAGATGCTTTATCTAGACTGCCTCAATACAATAGTGTTCGTCAAGAAGTGATAAGGCCGATTGTGTCAACCACACAGCTGGCCGCCCCAGTGGTCACCAGAGCACAAAAGAGGAAGCAAGAGGCGGATCTGTCCAATGACTTGATGGAACAATTTAAGGAAGCCTTGAAAACAAATGAGTGGTTCCTGGCAAATGCGAATAACTGCACCGTTAGAGATGGTTTGGCCTGGGTGGGTGCGAAATTGTATGTACCACAGACCTTGAGAAGCCAAGTGTTACAACAGACTCATGACTCCAAGGCAGCTGGTCACTTTGGTTTCGTGAAGACCTTACACCTGGTGAAACGACAGTTCTGGTGGCCTTCATTGAAAATAGACATTGAGACTTATGTAGCGAGCTGTCCAGTTTGCACTTCAGCCAAAAGACCTCCTGGTAAGCCACCAGGTCTGTTACAGAATGTGGCCAGGCCAACTGCTCCTTGGAAGGAAATCTCCATGGATTTTATAGTAGACTTACCCGAGAGCACTGGGCACACAGTCATCTGGGTGGTGACCGATTTGTTCTCCAAACAGGCACATTTCATACCTTGCTCCAAGATTCCCTCAGCGAAGTCGTTGGCTAGACTCTTCATCATACATATCTATAGACTGCATGGTGTCCCTGAGCATGTAGTTTCTGATCGAGGGGTCCAATTTACCTCGAACTTCTGGAGGGAATTTTTGAAATTAATAGGCTCCACCCAGGGCTTAAGCTCCACCCACCATCCCCAAACTAATGGGGCCTGTGAGAGAACTAACGTGGTGCTGGAGCAATATCTCAGGTGTTACACAAATTATCAGCAGGGCAACTGGGCTGATCTGCTGCCTTTTGCGGAGGTAGCATATAACAACTCTGTCCACAGCAGTACTGGGTTTACCCCCTTCAAAGTGGCCATGGGACAAGATTTTGTGCCCATACCTGAGCTTCCTCATGAAAGACCCAATGTCCAGTCATTGGATGACTGGATATCTCAAGTTCAACTCAATTGGCCGGTCGTTCATAAAGCATTGGATGATGCACACCAGTCTCATAAGAAATTTGCTGACAGAAAGAGAACCCCACAGAAGTCTTATCAAGTAGGCGACAAAGTTTTCCTCTCAACCAAATATTTACAGACCACCCAGAAGTCGAAGAAATTGGGTCCTAAGTATGTGGGTCCTTTCCCAATTGAACGCATTGTGAACCCTGTGACTGTTCAATTGACACTACCAAAAACTCTTCGTCGAATTCATCCAGTTTTCCATGTTAGTTTGTTGAAACCTGAGCATACCTGTACATTGAGACCGACCCAGGCTGATTCCCCCGTACCATTGCTGATTGAGGGTGAACAACATTTCGAGATTAAAGAGATTTTGGACTCTTGGAAATGGAGGGGTCGTCTCCAATATCTTGTAGCTTGGAAACATTTTCCTCCATCCTATGCTGAGTGGGTAAATGAGAAAGATATTAGGGCTCCTGAACTGCTCAAGGACTTTTATGCAAAGTACCCTGATAAACCATAGAAATGTATACAATTGTTAACATGTCTTTTATGTTATTCTCTCTTACAGGGACAAATGTCCTTTTTCTAGGGGGTCCAAATGTCAGCCTCAAGATATCTTCTACATCTTTTCTACATCTTCTCTGCTGCTATGCTCACTGCTTTCTTTCGGCTGCCATTAGTAATGGGGGAGGGGGGGACTTGGAGGGGAAGAGTGCTGTGGGTAAGAAAGAGGAGGGGGTGTATAAATTCTTGTCTTTAACTTTCTATTTCCTTGCTAGCTTTCTTTCCCTTTGCGCAGCTGCGAAGTTTTTTCAAAATATGTCAAGGTCAATGGACAGTTTGATTTCCAGTAAAAGGAAAATTCTTTAGATTCAGAAGAATGTCAGTGTGTGCTCCCTTCAAGATCCAAGAAAGAAATACTCAGACTCCATGAATTAGAGCAAAGGTTTTCCTTTTACTGGAAATCAAAGTGGAAGCTACAGATTGAATTCTGAATCTAAAGAATTTGGCGTGCAGATCACACATACAAAGGAATAGGATTGTTCCCACCCCCCAAAGTCCAAATGACTCTTCCAATTAAAAGTTCTGAATATGGTCATGTGGGCATCTTCAGGTGGTGATGGGGCCTCTGTCCATTGACCTTGACATATTTTGATAAAACTTTGCAGCTGCGCAAAGGGAAAGAAAGCTAGCAAGGAAATAGAAAGTTAAAGACAAGAATTTATACACCCCCTCCTCTTTCTTACCCACAGCACAAGAATGTAACACCTCCATCCCTCCAAGTCCCCCCCTCCCCCCATTACTAATGGCAGCCGAAAGAAAGCAGTGAGTATAGCAGCCGAGAAGATGTAGAAGATATTTTGAGGCTGACACAGACCCACAGTCAGCTCCAGAGGAGCACCACTACAAAACCTAGCCAAATACCGAGCAAAGCAGCTACAGCCCCATGCTGAAGCAGCAGCTTCACATGTACAAAACTCATACCACCTCTTGGAAATGATCAAAGATCTACACGTGGAACAAAAAGATCTGCTTCTAAGTTTCGACATGGTTTCATTATTCACTCAAGTCCTGATAAAAGAAATCCTAGAAATCATCAAAAATAAATACCAACCACCCAAACACCTCATGGAACTAGCAAAACACTGCTTAACCAACACATATTTCATATACAAAGGACAAAGATACAAGCAAATTGAAGGAGCCCCTATGGGATCACCACTGTCACCTGTTATTGCAAACCTGTTCATGGAAGAATTCGAATCTAGAGCCCGAGCCAATGCCACCCACAAACCCAAACTATGGTTAAGATACATCAATGACACATTTGTGATTTGGCCCCATGGAAAAGAAAACCTAAACAATTTCCTAACACACCTAAACAGCACACACCCCAAAATCAAATTCACCATGGAAACAGAAACAAACAAACAACTACCATTCCTAGATGTACTAATCTACAAAAAAACAGATGGCACACTGGGAAACACCATATACCAGAAGAAAACACACACCAACTTCTACCTCAATGCCCAATCCCACCACCACCCAGCACAGATAAACAAACTCCGTGGCCAAAACACTAATTGCCAGAATCAAATGCCTGGCAGACAAGACACACATAAATAACTATGCACCCTGACTAAAGTACTGACAGCCAACGGTTTCCACAAAAGCAGAATCACAGGCCTGATCCACAAAAACACACTGAGACATAATGGAGACCTAGAAGATGAACAGACCTATGGAACAGTTGTCCTGCCCGACATAATAGGTACTACAGACAAAATCAGTAAGATACTACACAGGCATCACATCAAGACTGTTTTCAAAACAGGCAGAAAAATATCAGCCATCCTAAGAAACTCCAAAGATAAAATTGACCTGGAAAACCAAGGCATATATGAAGTCCCCTGCGCATCATGCCCTGCCACATACATTGGACAGACCAATAGAAGAATAAGTACCCGCCTGGATGAACACAAAAATGCAGTAAAAAAGCTGGAACACACTTCCTAACTAGTCCAACACATGAAAACCACAAGTCCAAGCATCAACTTCAATGGCACCAAAACCCTAGCCACTATAGAAAACCCCAGCTACAGAATTATCAGAGAAGCCATAGAGATTGAAAAAAGACCTGAAAGCATGAATAGAAGAGATGACTCCACCAGACTGTCAATTATCTGGAAGCCTGCACTCTCGAACAAAAAAATCTCCACACCACAAGGCAAGTAAACACCTGGGCACAAACAGACCCCCCCCCCGATACCTCCAGCTCAAACACAGCCCAACCAGGCACCCAGATGAAACCTAGCTTCCTAATAAATGATAGCCATCTGTTTACCCGAAGCCAAGCTGCACTAAAAGCCTCCAATACACAATGCTGCCAGCCAATCAAGACAAAAAAAAAAACACTACAAAGCAGACATAAGATATTAGAAACACCAATCAAGCAGAACACAGCAAACTCCAAGACCAATAAACACAGACCAAGACTCTCAACCAATCAGGTTGAAGAAAAAAACCATTCTAACACAGCAGTAGGCTAGCACCAAATTTAAAACAGAAACGCCTGTGAAAGCCTGACTCACAGACAAACACAAGCCTGATGATGGCAGATGAGATTCTGCTGAAACGTTGCTACAACTTTAAAAGCACAAGTATAATGATGTGGGAAAATACCCGAACAAAGCTGAATACCATACATATAAATACCCATGAAAACATATATTGTATTGTATTGTATTGTATTGTATTGTATTGTATTGTATTGTATTGTATTGTATTGTATTGTATTGTATTGTATTGTATTGTGTGTGTGTGTCTGTGTGTGTGGTATTCATCTTTGTTCAGGTATTTTCCCATGTCATTATAGTTGTGCTTTTAAAGTTGTAGCGGTGTTTCGCCAGAATCTCATCTGCCATCATCAGGCTTCTGTACAGTGTTCATCCATATATGTATATGTATATGTATATGTATATGTATATGTATATGTATATGTATATGTATATGTATATGTATATGTATATGTATATGTATATGTATATGTATATGTATATGTGTATATGTGTATATGTGTATATGTGTATATGTGTATATATGTTCATCTGCATTGTGTTTGTCAGACGAACACAATACAGAAGCCTGATGATGACAGATGAAATTCTGCCGAAACGTTGCTACAACTTTAAAAGTACAACTGCATATGTGATTGCTGTTTTCTACCCCATCTTTTTTTTTGATTTGATTTGTCAGTCGCTTACAAGATAATAGGTATAAGAATAAACGTAGTTGTAAATACATGAAATGGATACATATAAGAAAAATAAAAGAAACTATAGGACAGGGACGGTAGGCACGTTGGTGCGCTTATGCATGCTCCCTACAGACCTCTTCAGAAAGGGGTGAGGTCAATAGAGATCTAAGGATAAAGTTTTTGGGGTTTGAGGAAGTAACCAGTCAGGTAGAGTATTCCAGAAATTGATCACTCTGTTGCTGAAGTTGTATTTCCTGCAATCAAGTTTGGTGCGATTAACCTTAAGTTTGTATCTATTGTTTGCTCTTGTGTTGTTATGGTTGAAGCTGAAATATTCATTGACAGGTAGGACATTGCAATGTATGATTTTATATACTATACTAAGATCGGACCGAAGGCAGAGTAGTTCTAGGTTTTCTAGGTCTAGAATTTCAAGTCTGGTGGCATAAGGTATTCTGCAACGAGTAGAGGAGTGGAGAACTCTTCTTATGAAATACTTCTGGATTTTCTCAACTGTGTTAATATCAGATACGTAATGTGGGTTCCAGACTGATGAGCTTATTTGAGTATTGATCTAGCAAATGTTTTGTATGCTGTAGTTAGTTGTGTAATATTACCAGAGAAAAAGCTACGTAGGATTAGGTTATCAACTCTTATTGCCTTTTTGGCTATGTAGTTACAGTGAGCTCTAGCACTTAGATCATTAGAGATGAGAATTCCAAGGTCCTTGACAGAGTTTGGATCATCAACAAGGTCTCGACTATTCAGCTTGTATTTTATTTTCTGATTTCTTTTTTTTGCCAGTATGTAAGACAGAGCATTTGTATGTTGAGATTTGAAGTTGCCATTTGTTTGAGTTGAAGTGCACAAGTCTTAAAGTTCTAAAGGTTAGAGACCCCTGGCCTGTAACATTTAATAGGTAAAATAATAGGTAAAATATGAGGCAGGGTATCATCATTTTAAGCATTCCCCTCAGCTACTGAGGTTTGTGGAGGCAGAAAACCTCAGTCAGAGTAAGGCACTATCCCATCACATAGGAACAGAAGACAAAAAGAATGCTAAATTTTATATTACATCACATCTCTCTCTGATATGCCAATCATATTTTACATGCTGACATGTCCACATATTTAGAAAATACTGTAAATCCTGAATCAGCCTCATATGTAGGAGCTACATTTCTATTCTATTCTATTCTATTCTATTCTATTCTATTCTATTCTATTCTATTCTATTCTATTCTATTCTATTCTATTCTATTTGAAGAGGCTGGAAATTGTATGTGATTGCTGACATCATTATGCCACTGGAGTGGGAAGGGTATTTTGAGTTTGAGAAGTTTTAGGGAGTAAAAAGGAGGTTCTTAAATCTTGCAGACTTTGTACCCGTTTTGGTACCAAACAAATAAGCAGAAAATCTGAGAAAAGTTTGCTATCTTCTTATGGAACAGTATGAGCTCTGACGCAAAGAAGATTGTCAACCTTTCAGATTTTGGACAGTTGTAAAACTTGGCTTTTCTGGAGAGTGTTTTAAGTCCAATTCTGGAAACATCAATGGAAGCTTTTGTTTTACTGTAGTATTTCCACTTTATATTATTGAATCATCCTGGTTGCATTATATTACTATGCTGCTATGTGACAAATCACTTAAGAGTCCAGCTAGACTGAAGGAGCATATCCATTTTGTAAATAAAAATAAAATACAAAAATGAATAACAATGCCAATAAGCATGCAAGACTCAGAAACTAAATTCAGTACCACAAGCATAAATAACATAAGAATATACCACAAGTATAAAATAACAAAGAATAACAGGAAGAAGAGGGGGAAGAGGAGGAGGATGTTTTGGAGGAGGAGGAGGAAGAGGAAGAAAAGGGAGGGGGGAGGAGGAAGGAGGCTGAAAGGAATCTTGGAGGATTTCTAGTCCAACCCCATGCTCAAGTAGGACATCTTATATGATTCCAGACAAATAGTTCTCCAATCACTTATAGAAATCCTCCAGCAATGGAGCACCCACAACCCCTGGAAGCAAGCTGACTGATCTCATTATCACAAAAATTCTCCTTAGTTTTAGGTTGCACCTTTCTTTAACGATCCATTACTTCTTGCCTTCAGGTGCTTTGGAGAGCAGGTTGAGCCCTTCTTCTCTGTGAGATACCTTCAATACTGGAAGACTGCTATCATGTCACCCTTATTCCTGCTCTTCGGTAGACTCACTAGACATACTTAGTTCCCTTAACCATTCATAGTATGATTTAGGCTTTAGAACCCTTATTATCTTTGTTGCTCTTCTCTGACTTTCTCAGAATCTTTTTTCTATTAGGATGACCAGAACTGGATGCAATATTGCAAGTGTGGTCTTACTAGTCCAGTATAAAGTGGTGTTATCACGTCTCATGATCTTGAAGCTATCCCCCTGTCTATGTAACCTATGACTCCATTTGTTTTTGTTTTGGCAACTGCAGAACACTGCTGGCTCATACTCGTGCTGGTCCATTAGGACACTTGGTTACTATTATTGAACCAGGCATTGCCTATTCTATACCTGGTTTAAATAGCACTTTAATTTAATATTTGTATTAATTTAATTAGAATGACTATTTAAATTTAATTAGTATTTTGTTTTAATTAGCATTAAAAACTAATGCTAAACAGTCCTTCAGATATGATTAGGGAGAGCAAACCTGACCTCCAGGTGGCTTAATGGATTATTTTCACTTTTTTCAGAACAACTCACCAAAATTCATGCCTGGGCATCAGTTAGAATCAAGACCCAGATCTGCTCAAGGCTCAAGAGTGTTCTCACTTGCAGTAGACAGACTTTCCATGAGATAATAATAATAATAATAATAATAATAATAGTAGTAGTAGTAATAGTAGTAGTAATACCATATGTAATATAAAAAGTATAATACCTTTAACACCATGAAGGAACAACATCTGCCATCCCAGGTTGTTCAGAAGGACTCAATAGGTAGACAAAAATGCCAAATCCAAATGAAACATCTAGGTGACTATGTGATGAACAATATCATATGGTATTACTAAGAGTAGGAATTATTGGGAGGAACTTGGTGCATATGAAGGCCAACATCAACTAAAGCACCAGTAGTTGTGATTTCACACATTCATAATATGAATATGAATTTCCATAATTCATTATCCTCCCCATTGAGCCAATCTGTTGAGTTACAGGGGAGGTTTTCTATGGAGACTCTTGTGGATTCTATGAAGCACCTTGAGCTTGCTGCATCTCATAAACTAAATTCGGTGTGGGGGGGGCAAGAGGCAAAAAGAGGAAAAACATATTCCAGCATCCATTTCTTATTTTTCTGGAGTTAGCCTTCAGCCCACAATCCCTATTTATGTCTTCTCAGGACTGCACCTGTAGTGCCTCAGGTTGCAAACCTCAGCCTATAAGGAGTCATCTTAATTTAGGTCCAGGGGTGGGGGTGGGGAGGAAATCAGCTTAAAACTCTCTCCCTGTCCCTCCATTCTATCAACATGGTGCAGTATTCCCAGGCTCATGCAGTGATATTTGAATAGAGTTCAGATCTCTTCACTTTCCTTTTCTTTCTAAATTAAGACAGCAGTTTATATTTGGGGCTGAGATGTATTTGCTAGAATTGTTTTAGTATTTTACCTTTCCTTTCTTCCCACAAAAATCCTGTGAAATAGCCTAGACAGTTCACACAGGGGAGAAACTATTGTATATTTTTCAAATAGCAATAGCACCTAGACTTATGTATCATCCCACAGTGCTTTGTAGCATTCTCTGGGCTGTTTACAATATCAGCATATTGCCCCCAACAATATAAGTCCTCATTTTATCAGCCTCAGAAGGATGGAATGCTGAGTCAACTCTGAGCCCTGTCAGGATTGAACTCCAGGCTGAAGGCAGAGTTTGCTTGTAATACTGCATTCTAACCACTACGCAGCAGGCTCAGAAGTTAAATGCCTACATAAATTTAGAAAAGGTTCCCCAACCTTTCTTCTCTTCTCCATTACTTGGTCATACTCTTTTTAATCATGATATCAATTTGTTCAATACATAGAGCAAAAAGATAAAGGATTTTACAGGTCCAGACTTAGCTATTAATGGACACCATGAATAAAATTTGCAAGAAGAATAATTGCAAGTACCATCTTGGTTTCAAATGACTTGACTTCAATCATTTTTTCATAAAATATGCAAATCTCATCAATTGATACCATTAACATTTGAAGAATATCTTTATAGCAGAAGAATCTCATTAATGTTATATAAGATTTTAGTATTAAGCATGGTAGATTTTCTTGAAAGTCTTTTAAAAACTCCAGGGGAATGATTGAAGATCTGAACTTGATGAATCCCAATAGCCCACAGTTTCTTGAAAATTCATTTTAGCAAATCATCAGGAATTGATAACCCACAGGCAGCTCAGACACTCTGCTATAAATTGCACAATATAAATTGTAACATTTTCAGACTGGGTTGGCAGAATTCAGGACTGGATTTAGGCCAACTGATGCCCTAAGCAGAGCCTAAAAATATTGTCCCTCCGCAGAAGTAATACTCCCATGACATGAAATGGAATCAAATGTGATATCTGACATCTTCCAATCAGACTTTCAAACTTTGGTCATTCACCATGCCCAAGAAAACATTTTTAACAGTGCTGATTAAACATGACAGATACAGACAATTTTTAAAAATGACGACATTATCACACTGAGGGCATGATAGCTGGGTGGAAAACACTGTGGTATTCCCCTTTCCCTTGGTGTTCTAAGCATGGCCTTTCTTCATGTTTAGTCCAGGGTTATCAAAATTATAAGCAAATCAGTACATATCACTGTCTTTGATTGCAGTACCCAATTATCATTGAGCCTTTTTCTAGTTTAAATTTTTGAAGAAATAGTGAAATAGCACTTTATGTATTTAACAATTTTTGCTACTGGTTCACTGACTAGGTTTACTAGGAATATAAAATGATATAGTATTAGGTCCTAGTTTGTATTATAAATCATGGAAATTAATATACATCTCCAATTGGATCAGTGGTATTTCTTGAAAATTGGTTGGCTAAAACATTAACCAAACAGTAGTTGTAGAGAGCTCTGAATGCCCTGCAGTGAATAATAATTAGTGACCAGATTTGAGAAAATGTCTTAACTATATCAACTTTTTAAAAAAACAGCAACTTTTGGCTGCATAAATAAAGTTCTAGATAAAAATATTCAATATGGGTTATATGCACACACAGTTTCACATGCCCATATTTTATTTTTAAGGTGCTTTTTTGTCCTTATTTTCTTTAGTTTTAAATTGTCTTTTGTTTGCTCTATGGTATAAACCAAATTCAGAAACTCCAAAAGTTTTTTTTAAGTAATCAAAAGGGAGAGAAGAAGACTTTCCAAACCAGAAGGATTGCACATTTATTATCTTACAAGGCCATAGATTTTCTCAATCTTGGCTTTGGCTGGAAATGGCATGATGGCTTAGTCTCAATGCTGCTTGAACCTCCATCCCTTTGGGACAAATATCACGATTCTTAGACTTGCCTCAAGGTTCATATTCTTTGTCAAACATTAAAAATAAGGCACTTCAGATCAGACAGTCACCAGGAGTGGAGATGTTTCATGGAAAAACCATGAATTCTGGCACTGGAAATAAATTCCTACATAAAATGCTTTTATTTTAGCAGGGTGGTTCTACGTAATGAATTCCAACTAATAGAACTCTTGATTTTCATGTGTCTATCTAGAATGCTTTCATTCCACCTTGATAATTTTACTCAAGCAGCTGCAAAACTGCAACAAAATATAAAACATCATACAATTATAAACTATCAAAACAATGCCAGTGCCTTCATTCATCTCAGATATATCCAACTCCTCATTTCTTAGTTCCCAAAAGCTTTTTGTAAGAGCCGGTTCTTCCAGATTCCTAAGAGTCATGAATGAAAGCAGAGAACCTGCTATTTTTGGCAGTAGCCTGTTCTGCAGAAGGGATGCTCTGAGAGAGAATGCATTCTTCTGAGTCCCATCTCACTGATGGGAAGGGAAGGATAAGGCCTCTCAACATATACTCTTTGCAGATTCTATTTGTAGTAAGTGATCTTGTAAATAACCAAAGACCTGTTAACTTTGCTCTTCTAATGTAATCAACACCTAAGCCAGGACTACCAAGTGGCTGATTACAGGGCATTTCTTTGCAGTTGGGAACAATCCTCCCACTTTTTCCATAGATGGGACAAACACTTCTTAATTGACCTTTCAAGCATCAGATTTCTAAATCAGGAAATAACATGATCATGAGAATTCATAATTCAAAGGAAAATATCATCCTCAGTGCAATATTCTGAGAGAACAAACAGCAGAGGACTGAAGTCAAATATTGGAAGGTACACACTGCACTAGCAGACAACAAATTCCAGAAGGCTTTATTAAGGGAAACTTCTACCTTAGGCAACAGAGGGATTTTTCTTTTCCTGTAATTACAAGGACATCAGAGACCATCCTTTGAGGTTTGATTTGACGTTGACTTCAAAGAGGCTTACCCTGTTCATTTACAACACTATGACTAGAACTCTGCTTCTGTTAAGTGCCACTGTTAAACTGTGTCAGGAGCAGCTGTGGTTTACAATACAGACTTCAATTCTAATAGGAATTTTGGTAGCTAGATAGGTTCCCCCCCCCCAAGAAACTAATTCTCTTTCTTGCATATGTATTAATAAGAAGTGTCAAAAGGCTGCTATTGGGATGAAGGTAAGACTAGAATTGTTGACACTCCCTTATTCCTTTGGGTATTACGTTGCTGTCAGTTGTCCCAAGTTCTGGATTAGACAAGTATAATCTAGGACCTCATGGGAAACACAGTTCCTGCATCTACAACCATCCAGTGCTAAGCAAAATAAAAAAAGAGAGGTATTTTTATTTTGGTAGCACAAAACTGTACTCCTCCCTCCTCCATCATAAATAAATTCTGTATTTTAATTTGTGGTAGGATTCCCTCCCCTTTGTTCTTACATACCTATAATTTGTTTTTCCAGTACAGCTGGGCTGCCAAAAGGTCGTAAGATTTGGCAGCCATCCCAGAGGTTAAAAATTAATTTTTCCTTATTAATACAACTGAGGGTCCCACAGGAGAGGATCCCAGCCTTATCTGAACCTGACAGCTTTCTAATGTTCTCCTCTAAGGCTATTGATGGTACAAGGCCACTGTATCCTGGAATACAACCATTCTGAAAGCCTGCTAAACAGCCGTGTTCCTCCTTGTTTTATTTTCATTTGCTTTCCTTGTCCAAGGGTTGAGGAATTGCTCTGTTATAGAGAAATGGGGCTTAAAAACCAAGAATCTTACGCATATATTCAAGGACATCATGGTAGAACATCTGGATTTGTCTTTAACTAGCATCCTGTCTTTGAAGTTCAAGATAGTACAGACTGATGTTTTAGCACCTTGAGAGATAAAAACTATCTTTAAATAAGTAAAACCCAAGGTAAAGCCCTCAAAGAAAAGTGAAGAGAGGAATAGATTTGAATGAGTAAGGAGGAGGAGAGAGAACTACAGCATATGCAGAAAACAATTCTTGTGCTTTCTTTTCTAGCCCATAATTTAAAATGGCTCCAGGATCAGAAATTATTCATTCTAATAAGTCAAGAAAACAAAAATCCAAGATCTTTATATAGTTAGTATTTGGGTATCAGTGGGGCTATTACCACAAAAGAAAACTCCAAAACATAGTGAAGAGAACATTGACTTTTCAAAAGTCAATGCAACCCTTTTAAACTTCTGATAATGTATAGTCCAAGTTATTTTCCACAGTGTAAGCCTGGCTGAGTTGCAGCTATGATCGAGTTGCTTATGATGCCTTCACAGTATAATTCATACTGTATTGAATACTGTTGCCAAGTTCAGTTGGTGTAGTATTATTTTTAACCCAAACACATTTGGAGATTTAGTATTGCCCATTGATCTTTGGCAAGTTGTTCTTCAATTAAATTATGGTAAGATACCCTCAACTTATGACCACAACTGAGCCCAAAATTTATGTGAGAAATTTATTAACTGAGTTTTGCCCCACTGTATGACTTTTTTTGCTACAGTTGTTAAGTGAATCACTGCTGCTGTTAAGTGAGTAACACGGTTGTTAAGTGAATCTGGTTTCCCCATTGACTTTGCTGGTCAGAAGGTTGAAAAAGGTGATAACATGACACTGGAATACTGCAACTGTCATAAATGTGAATCAGTTGACAAACATCTGAAGACAAATCACATGACAATGGGGATGCTGCAATTGTGTGAAAAATGATCATAAGTCACTTTTTTTTGAGTGTCATCATAACTTTGAATGGTCACTAAGAGAACTGTTGTAAGTTGAGGACTTCCTGTACATTGCTCCATCCGAGATCCTTGCTGTTTCCAATGCACAGGAAGCAACACTGAGTAAAATATGGCGCTCGGTTGGTAGATGTTTCTGTCACTCAAGTAAACTCTACCTCCCTTATAGGATACTGGTACTTGCAAAAAAACCCCAGTAACTCATACATTTGTCAGCCGGGGGGCAGACATGACTCAACAACAGAACTCCTTAAACTGAAGAAACTAATATATTCAAGAATTATATAATGCCCAAGCAACATTCCAAACCAATTCAACTCACTTGTATCCGGTAATATCAAAACTAAGAGCAGAAGGTAAAGAATACACAATCTATGGAAGTGAGGAAAACGCTTGAGAATTGGTGACAGAGAATCATTTAGTGGAGAAGAAAGAGTACATGCTAATAGTGTTTTTAAAAGATACTAGCATTGTGCTATAATCTGCTTTGGAAAAAATACTGAAGGAAACTAAGAAATACTCAGATTCCCTAAAGCCAGATTAGTTGATTTTAAAAATGATTTATTACTTGCCATCAAGTTGCTCTCTGCTGGATTTCCGGTCTGCAGCACTTCGGAGCAGGCAGGAATCCGCAACTGTACGCGGTTTCTGCCTGTGTTCATTGTCTGAGTGCCCCGAGCCATTCGGCTTCGGGGCTAAGCCACCTCCGTAGAAGGTGGCGAAGACAGGGGGGGGTCTGGCAGGGTCGAAATATATCGCACCTCTCTTCCCTAGCCAGCTAAACCTCCTTTTCCAAAGGCAGCTGAGCGGCGGTCAGCAATGGCTGCCACATAGAAGAGCTCAGCCAGAAAAAGAAAGTGCAGGAGGAGCTGTGAAGAAATGAAAGTGATCTTTGCTGACCGGGACAAAGTAACAGTGAAAGTACCCTGGAACTTAAAACTTACTAAAGATACATCGTTTCCAGAGTGTGTCAAGCGGCGAATGGAAGTTAAAGGAAAAGCTTTTCTTCTTTTCACTCTCCTTCCGAACGTGACAGCGATAGAATTTTAAGAGAAGTCGGAAAACCCGCATTGGAGGTAATTAAATGCTGAACATTTAAAGAAAAATCTCTTTGCTGTAAGTGGGAAGGGAGAGGGAAAAAAATTGGAGCAGAATTTGAAAACAAGGAGGAGATTGCCTAGAATTCTAAAGAGCTGTTGAATATTAATAAGATTTCTAAAAGATATATCTTAATTGGAACTTTGTGATTAAACAGCAACCCCAGAAAGAGAAATGGAAGAAAGAAAAAAGTATTAAAAGAAATAGCTTATTTGGATTGTTTGGTGACTTTGGAACTCTTGGGAATTATTTTTTTAAAAAAAAACAAGTTTTATTGATTTTAAAGACAAACAAAACATAAGACATCAAAGTATAAAACCTCTTTTCTCAGAAATTACTTATAAGTTTTAACAAGACAAATAAAACATTATTTTTTAAGACATAGTTCCACATTATCACATTTCCATTTAGACACATATATATCTTTTCCAAATTTCTCATTGTTTCTCCCTTCACTTTTATTCAATTATATTTCTTTCTATCAAGGTTTTATTAATTCTCAATCAAGCATAAACACACAAAATACAAAATAAAACACAAAATACAAAACATAAAAAGATAAAACCTTCTTAATTATCATTTATACATGTNTTTTGTCCGTTCTTTTCCAATCATCTATTTATCTCTTCTCTTTAGCAAAGAATTTCCCCTGTAATCACTTTTAAGGTGTGACGCCTTCCCCTAAAGTAACACTTAAAATAATACATAATTTCTATCCTGATTCTGCTTAGTACATTGTACATGTTGCATTTTGGAAAAAAAATAATAATGAACTTATGATATAATTAAGTATATAATTTCCATTCTAATTCTAATTCTAATTAATAGTATAACTAAGCATTAATCATTTTACACATTCT
>BHEV01019744.1:0-10598 GCA_004319985.1 Emydocephalus ijimae | reverse complement strand
CGTTTCATCACTCCCTGTATTTCCGGAAATACCAGAAGTGATGAAATGGGCCCATTTTTCAGCCTCCAAAGCCTGCAGAGGCTTCCCTCGAGTCTCTGGGAGGCCGAAAAAGGCCCGAAAATCAGCTGGGACCCACATGCATGCACAGTGCAGGTAAGGGGGCGGGGGGGCATGCATGCATGTGTAGGGGGTGTGGGGGAGACACACATTGCCTTCTGGGTGCTGGTGCATGTGTGAGCGCATGTACAATTTTTGGCACAGGAGTCCAAAAAGGTTTTCCAGCACTGGCATATCCACTGCCTGACTACCATTTACCAGCAATTCAGGTAGAGATTTTCCCAGCTTTGCGTGGTATTGCATGCAAAGCTGTATTGTATACTGTGCTTTGTTTTCAAACAGCAGCTTGGTAGTAAATACATCTCTCTGGATAAACACGACCTTGTCACCCGGGTTGGCAAAAGGTTAGATAAACAGAAGTTGCGGTATTAGCATATCTTCTTTGGATGCAGCTCTTCCTCTTTCATGAGCCACTCAAGGGCACATCGCACGCCTCACGTTCCTCTCCGTGGCTCATTGTTTAAATATTTAATATTAGCAGGAGGGTTGCACACACAAAACTCAATGTGCATCGAAAGACTACAAAAGCAGGGCTGCCTTGGCTACATGATAGAAATGTGTCTGCTTTTCTACTTCGGGGAATCCGAAAATCTGCATTACCGTACTTTGAATCTAGCCAACTCAACTGCAGGCAATTCTACCTGCCTACTGGGAGTGATTGCACTTAATCATCCTAACAGGGTAGGGCAGAGGAAAGACAACCTGGGGGTGCCCCCCAAATGTTTTGATCACAACTCCAGAAGTCTTAACCAGAACGGCTTATGTTTTAGGATGATTAAAGCTGCACTCCAAAACAACTGGCGTCTATTAAGCCATAGTTTATATAAAACCAAATGTACAAGTACTGATTATAAGGTATTAATAAATGCAGCTTATTTATGATATAGGACAAATTAGGTAAAGCCTAGGTCAAATGCAGTAACTATGTGTGAGAGGGATCTTTGTGATGACGCGGGGTGGGATATGAAACAAATACAGTCACAGAAAACAGGTGAAGCTCCTTTTATTCCTCCACTTTGCTTCCGAATATCTTTGACGGAAGACAAAAAACTCCCACACAAACAGTTACATGAAGAAGGAAAAAAAGCAACACAAACCAGGCAAGATAAGGGCTGGAGGACATCCACAGATAACACACACTGGGAAGGATGGCAACCTCAGAGAGGAACTATAAACTAGAGATATTTCCATGCTTTGTTTCCAGTGTTTGCCCATATGCAGGTCCATACTCTTATTCAGTTGTCACAGTTGCAGCCCATGAAGAGGATCAAGGCCCTCTCCTCCTGAGTAAACTACATTTCTCCCTTATCCTCTCCTCCCTGCGTGCCCTAGGATGGATAGGGGATGGGCCTGGGTCCTCCTCTGACTGCTCAGCCAGTCTCTGCCCTTCCCCAGCCTCCTTCACAACCTCCGGAGCCACACTTCCACTCCCTGTCAGCTGTTTCTCTTCTCCCTCAGAATAAGTCTCACCAGGGGCATGACAGATCTTGGTGTCATAGGAGACACTGAATTAAACATGAGCCAGCAGTGTGTGGTGGCAGCCAAAAAAGCCAACACAGTCCTGGGTTGCATTAACAAAGGGATAGACTCAAGATGATGTGAAGTATAAAAATCCTTAGTCAGACCACATCTGGAATACTGCATCCCCTTTTGTCCACCACATTACAAACAAGGTGATGAGACTTTGGAAAGAGGGTAGAGAAGAGCAGCTAAGAAGATTTAGGGCCTAGAGACTGAAACATATGAAGAATGGTTGGAGAAATTGGGTTATGTCTAGTCTAGTGAAAATGAGGACTAGGGGTGACAGGATAGTAGTGTTCCAATATTTGAGGGGCTGCCCCAAAGAAGAGAGGGGGGTCAACCTGTTCTCCAAAACACCAAGTTCGCAGATGATATTGCCGTATTGGGTCTCATTACAGGTGGAGATGAAACAGCAACCAGAGGGGAAGTTCAAAAATTATCCTCAGTTCTTGGAAAACAACCTGCACCTAAACAGCAGCAAGACAAAGGAGATGATATTAAACTTCTGGAAGGAGAGGAACCCGGCCCTCTTTACGTCGAGTGGGGGGCTGTGTGGAGCGAGTTTCCTCTTTTAAATTCCTGGGAGTCTACCCCAGCGAAGATCTCACCTGGAAAATCAACAGGTGGCCAGAAAGGCCCAATAGAGACTGCATTTCCTTAGGGTCTTGCGAAAGAATAAAGTGGAATAACGACTGATGACATCCTCTTACCAGTCCACAATAGAAAGCGTCTTCATATATTGCATTACAGTGCGGTAGGCTGGCTTGACAGCCGCGTATAGAAAGACATTACAGAGGGTGGTGAGCACAGCACAAAACATCGTGGGCTGTTCCCTGACACTACTAGAAGACCTCGCTAGGACTCGCTGCCTTAGAAGAGTGAGGAAAATTCTCAGGGATGACTCACACCCCACTCAGCTCTTCTTCACTCTCCTACCATCGGTTGGAGATATAGAAGCATAGCCAGCCACACCAACAGGCTGAAGAACAGTTTCTATCTGTGGGCTGTCAGACTTCTGAAAGGAAAATAACTTCATGTCAACATAGTATGACGGACTAGCAGGGCCTGCACATTGTTCAACAAGGTCACATAGGGTAATAAGATTGGGTCTGGGTTAAGGACTTCTGTCCTCACTGTGAGTTGTGGGTGGGTGGGTGCATGAAGGGAGGCTCAGCCAATCTCTTTGTACACATGTTGTACTCTGACAATAAAGGTAATAATAATATTAACCAGAAGGCAAAACATGAAGCAATGGATGGAAACTAATCAAGGAGAGGAGCAACCTGGAACTAAGGAGGAATTTCCAGACAGTGAGAACAATTAATCACTGGGAACAACTTGCTTTCGAAAGTTCTGGGTGCTTCATCACTTTTAAGAAAAGAGTGGACAGCCATTGCTGTGCAATGGTATAGATTAGTCTCCTGCTTGAATGGGGGGTTGGATTAGAAGGCCTCCAAGGTCTCTTCCAACTTTTATTATTCTGTAATGTGTATTCTGCAGTCTATCTGATTTGATTGATCTATAAAACCAAGACAGAAAATGTATTCTTTCTTTTCTCCACTTTTAACAATAAAATACAGTCCCAACATTAGTTTCCTGGACTCTTTTGATCTCCATCTGGAATCAGGAAACAAAATCAGACTTCCAGTGTTACCCAAGACGAAGCTAAGTCTTGGCCTATCATCACATATTCTCAGTTGGAGTCTCCTTTGTCACCGATACGTAGAAGGAATGTAGGCAACTGTTGAAATGATTCTCATATAAAAATAAGACCTTGAGCCTGTGAGGATCAAACTCCAATCTGTGGGCAGAGTTTGCCTGCAATACTGCACTTTAACCATTGCCTAGACTCTAGAGCAGAACAGGGTTCTCAAGGGTTCACATTTCCTAAATCAAACTTAGCTTTTGTCCCAGCTCCATCATTCTTGCTTCCGACTCTTATGCCTTTTTCGAATGGGAGTTCCAGAACATGACTAAAGCATGAAATGTAGCCCTCTGGCTAAGAAGAAAGAAAATTAAATAATTATGAATTTACCATCTCAAACGTGCTTGATATTTAGCCGATCCTTGCACAAAGATTTAGTGGCTGTGGCAGAAATGGTTCAGACTTTTTTTTTAAATTAAAAAAAAACTATTTTCTTTCTTTGTAGCACCAGCGTACAGGTGGTACAATAATTATTGCATATAGGACACTGTAGCCAACATACAACAATGAACAAAGGCAAATATATGTTGCAAGATTCAATTTGGGTTGGTTAAGGGAGTTTCTGAGCTTTTGGACTTGTGCTGGAGTCCATCCTTCTCTCTACTGGACTTCTCTCTACTGGAATATAGCAATAGCAATATAGCACTTAGACTTATATACCACTTCGCAGTGCTTTTACAGGCCTCTCTAAGCGGTTTACAGAGTCAACCTATTGCCCCCCAACAATCTGGGTCCTCATTTTACCCACCTTGGAAGGATGGAAGGCTGAGTCAACCTTGAGCCTGGTGGGATTCGAACTGCCAAATTACAGGCAGCTGGCAGCCAGCAGAAGTAGCCTGCAGTACTAACCACTGCACCACTGCAGCTCTAACCCAAATACGTGCTTTGGATTATTCTGTGCATGGTATTTATGTGGCGCCTTCCTATTGGTTGATTGGTGTGTTGATGGCCAGCAATTGGCTGTTATTTCCTTGTGCTGCCAAGCCCTCAGCTCCTAAGTACCTGCTCAGTTGGTGGTAAATCAGCCCTCCTGTTGACTGACAAGGAGCCCATTTCCCAGACTTCAATCATTTCCCTGGATATCTTTGTACCTGCTCAGCCGACAATCTTAATAGCTGCAAAATTGAATGTATGTCCTTGTTCATTGCAATGTGATAATAAAATCGTAATTCATAAGTCATGAGGAAGTTTTGGACTGAGACAGTCTTGCTCCAATGGCTGGTTTCTCTGAATTTTTTGAAATCATTATCACCAGATGACCTAAGATAAAATTTCTTCCCTCATCCAAGTCACTGATTAAAACAATCAAACAAATCTGAACACCATAGAGCCCGTAATACAATCCCGTGGTACTCCACTCAGTATTTTCTTTACTTTTTTTTTTGAACAAATTTTATTAATTTTCAAAGACATACAAAACACAAATACACAACAACACAAAACATAAAAGCATAAAAAATCTCTTTTCTGAAAGTTGCTTAGTCCCGGGTTACAACTCTTGGTACAGACACAAATTCAAATTCATATTCACTTTACATACCATTTCATATCTCATTAGCATTTTCAATTTTCTATATAACTTCTCTTCTCTTTTAAATTTTCTCAATTTTATTCCATTTATCTCCTCTTAATTCGAATCATAACATTTATTATTCTTTGCCTGTTCTATTTCCAGCTATCCATTTATTTTTCTTCTTTGAAAAAAAAAAAACACTTCTCCTATACACTAAATGGAGTATGATGCCTTTATCTCTTTCCCCTATATTTATAATACTTAATATAAGACACATAACTTACATTAGGATTCTGTCTGGTACATTCTAGAATTATGCTATATTATCAAAGCCAATACAAATCTGTTCATTAATATTGATATTCATTTATATCTTAAACATTTAACATATTACTTTTCAATTGAATCACATACTTTTATGGAAGCACCTATTCTCCATAGTTATTCCCCCCCCCCCACATCACATATCAACTCTGCATAAGTATAAACCGCCATTTCTAGAAATTGAAAAAGAGTGCCAAGGGCATCTTTCCCCTCTTGCTTTTCTTTTTCATATTTTTGATATACAAGTTTCAGTCCGTCCACAAGTGATGCCATTATGTAGAGAAAAAGGTTTTCCCAACAACCACCCAAGTGCTTTTAATCAGAAATAATTCTCAAAAGTTCCAAAATCACCAAACAATCCAAACAAGCTGTTTCTTTTAAATACCTTCTCCTTCTTCACTTTCTCTTTCTGGGGTTAAAGTTTAATCACAAAGTTCCCTTTAAAATATATCTTTTAGAAGCCTTGCTGATGTTTAGTAACTTTTTAAAGTTCTAGGCAATCTTCTCCTTCTTTTCAATTTTTGCTCCAATTTTTTTTTCCTCTCCCTTCCCACTCACAGCCAAAAAGATTTTTTCCATCCACTGTCACATTAGGAAGGAGAGTGAAATGAAACAAAAAAAATCTTTCCCTTTTAGAATATTTGCAGCTTGTAACTCTCAGTAGAAACAATGTATACTTAGCAGCCTTCAGGATTCCAAGTCATTTTCTCTTGCTTTGTCCTGGTTGAAAGCCACTTTCACGATTCTTCCGACTTTCTCCCTCCTGCACCTGCTTGTCCGGCTGCAAATTTCTTCGTGGCGGCCATTGCTGACCGCCATTCCTCCACCTTGGGAAAAGGGGGTTTAGCCAGCTAGGGAGGGGGTCTGCGGCACCCCCAAACCCCTGTCCAGATCCCCCCCTGTCTTCAGCTGCCTCTCCAGGGCAGCTATATCCCCCAGATCCAAAAGGATCGGGGGAACCTTGGCGGCGAACGCAGCAGGGATCGCGCAGTGTCGCGAATCCCTGCCGCCGCCGCAACCTTGCAAACTGGAAGTCAGTATTTTCCTCAATAGCAGCATAGGAGCCCATCTTACATGGAATTAAACCAATAATTTAAATTATTTTATTATCAACAAATAGCATTTTTCCAATCTCTTCCCCAGCTGGTTGTTTTTGTTTGTTTGTTTAGGTTTTTTTTGTTTTCAATGATACTTAAAATACTAGAATTGAATTTGGAATAGTTTTGCACAGAGGATTCATATGGGGCTTCTCGTGAGAATTAATTTTGAGTAAACTTTAGAATTGCATTGTCAAACCAAAATTCTACCCTTCAACAAAACAATCCAGAGCCACGTTTCCAGGTGGTATAGAACTTAAAAATTGTAAGACTGCATCAACAAGAGTATTGAGATAGATTCTCCTTTTTTGACCTATTTTTTTTCCTGGGTGACAAATCCTGGGAAGACAAGGATTTTGCATATTTAATTGTATTATTATTGTTAGCATTGTGTAAAAAGTATACTGACCCAGTTAATACACTGTCCACAAAATATGTAGGGTTGTTAGAGGAAAATTACAAATAAAACACACACACACACACACACACACACACACACACACACACACATATATATATATATATATATATATATATATTTTCTGAGGTTCTCGCGGGNCCTGAAGATGATGAATGAGACTTCATCGAAACGTTGCCTAGATACTTCCAACCTTACGCGGGAGAAAACCCGAATAACCAAAGATCCATATATATTTGTTTTGATTGGCTGGCAACATTGTGTTTCCTCCTTTGGAGGCCTTTAGTGCAGCTTGCCTCCAAGTAAATGGACGGCTATCATTTATTAGGAAGCTAAGTTTCATCTGGGTGCCTGGTTGGGGTGTGTTTGAGCTGGAGGTATCAGGGGGGATCTGTTTGTGCCCAGGTGTTTGCCTGGCTTGTGGTGTGGAGATTTTTTTGTTTGTGAGTGCAGGCTTCCAAATGATTGACAGCCTGGTGGAATCATCTCTTCTATTCATGCTTTCTGGTCTTTTTTCAATCTCTATAGCTTCTCTTAGGATTCTGTGGCTGGGATTTTCTATAGTGGCTAGGATTTTGGTGCCATTGAAGTTGATGCTATGACCTGTGGCTTCCATGTGTTGGACTAGTGAGGAAGTGTGTTCCAGCTTTTTGACTGCATTTTTGTGTTCCTCCAGGCGGGTGCTTATTCTTCTATTGGTCTCTCCAATGTATGTGGCTGGGCACGATGCACAGGGGACTTCATATATGCCTTGGTTTTCCAGGTCAATTTTATCTCTGGAGTTTCTTAGGATGGCTGCTATTTTTCTGTTTGTTTTGAAGGCAGTCTTGATGTGATGCCTGTGTAGTATCTTACTGATTTTGTCTGTAGTACCTCTTATGTAGGGCAGGACAGCTGTTCCATAGGTCTGTTCATCTTCTAGGTCTCCGTTATGTCTCAGTGTGTTTTTATGGATCAAGTCAGTGATTTTGCTTTTGTGGAAGCCGTTGGCTGTCAGTACTTTAGTCAGGGTGTATTGTTCAGTCTTTATGTGTGTCTTGTCTGCCAGGCGTTTTGTTCTGGCAATTAGTGTTTTGGCCATGGAGTTTATCTGTGCTGGGTGGTGGTGGGATTGGGCATTGAGGTAGCAGTTGGTGTCTGTTTTCTTCTGTTATATGATGTGTCCTAGTGTGCCATCTGTTTTTTTGTAGATTAGTACATCTAGGAATGGTTGTTTGTTTCCGTTTCCATGGTGAATTTGATTTTGGGGTGTGTGCTGTTTAGGTGTGTTAGGAAATTGTTTAGGTTTTCTTTTCCATGGGGCCAAATAACAAATGTGTCATTGATGTATCTTAACCATAGTTTGTGTTTGTGGGTGGCATTGGATAGATGATAGTTAAATGATAGTCATTTGTTTACTCAGAGCCAGGCTGCACTAAAAGCCTCCAATACAGGAAACACAATGTTGCCAGCCAATCAAGATTTTAAAAAAGCTACAAAACAGACGGAAGATATTAGAAACACTAATCAAGCAGAACACAGCAAACTCCAAGACCAATAAATACAGACAAAGACTCCCAACCAATCAGGATGAAGAAAAAACCATTCTGGCACAGCAGTAGGCTAGCACCAAATTTAAAACAGAAATGGCTGTGAAAGTCTGACTCACAGACGAACACAATACAGAAGCCTGATGATGGTAGATGAGATTCACAAGCCTGATGATGGCAGATGAGATTCTGCCGAAACGTTGCTACAACTTTAAAAGCACAACTATAATGATGTGGGAAAATACCCGAACAAAGCTGAATACCATGCATATAAATACCCGCGAAAACTTAAGAATGTGTGTGTGTGTGTGTGTGTATGTGTATATGTATATGTATACGTATACGTATACGTATACGTATATGTATATGTATATGTATATGTATATATTTTCTTCTTTTTTGTCCTATCTTTTTTTTCTAAGTGATCTGGCATACAGAGTCATAAATTTGAAAGGGATTTAAAAAAAAAACACATTAGGTGTTGCTGTGTGTACTTCCATCTGTCACCTCCTATTGCTGGGAACAATAACACGTGAACCAGAATTCAGCCAATCAATATTTATTTGTCTCATCCATAGATTACAACACAGCAACAACAATCATTACAAAATATCGAAGTCCTTGTAAGTTATGGGAAAGTATGCAGTTTGAAGTACATCAAAATAACAGTCATAGATCTGCTTTTTTCTCCCATCTGCAGCAAGTAACAAAATGCAATCTTTATAAAATGGTTTACTGTAGCTAACATGCCAAATAATAAATCCTCTGCCATTTATTTTGCCCCTCTTAAAAAAAAATCTAAAGAACTGAAAACCTTCCTTACAGCTTTGATAACATTTTATTTGGACTGGTAGGAACACGTGTTTGGGTTCTTGGATTTTTCATCAGTGAACAAACAAAACTACCTTCAAGAACTAAAAGCATTTCCAGGAATAGCTCTTAAGAATATCCACCATACAAATTAAAATATTCTGCCATCCAGTTTCTTAAGCATGCAGCCAAATACAGAAACCAGGAAAATGTACTTCAGTAAAAGTTTTGCAAAAGTTTCAGAGTGGAATTATTTCATACATTTATGCTGTTTCTGACAGATTGTGAGGTCCTCACTCCCCCTTCCAATTTTTTTGGCGGGGGATGGGTAGGTAAGTTTGAGCAGACGTGAAGAATCTGATTACAAATCGTTTTGCATTCTTCCCAGGTTCCTTGGAAAGAAACAAATACAACACAAAAGAGTATTAACACAACGTTATTGAAACTATTTCAGGGGTCAGCTTTGCAAATGGTTTAACTTTGTACCTGACAGATCTGTGCCAACAAAGAAAAATTTTTTATAAGCAATGGTTTCTCCGCTATCACCAAATCCCCCTTCATTAACTGCTCCGTTCTTATATTTCAGTGGGAGATTTCCAAACTATTGGAAAATAGCTTGACCCCCTCATCTTTGTAGGGACTCCCACAAAAATGGGGGGTGGGGTGGGGAACTATTTTCCAAAGCACCAGAAGTCAAGACAAGAAACAATGGTTGAAATCTAATCAAGGAGAGAAGCAACCTAGAACTAAGGAGAAATTTCCTCATGGTGAGATCAATTAACCAATGGAATAATTTGCCTTCAGAAGTTGTGGCTGCTCTCCATCACAGAAGGCTTTCAAAAACAAGACAAAACTGGACAACCATTTGCCTGAAATGATACAGGGGCTCCTACTCAAGCAAGGGGTTGGACTAGAAGACCTCCGGGGTCCCTTCCAACTCTATTATTCTATGTTCTATTCAAGGCGTAACTCTGTCCTAACTAACCTGCATCTCACTGAATTCCAATGGATACAATCCTCAGCAGTCAATACACACACCTACTCTTTAACAAGGTAGTTGCTTGCAATATTCACAACTCATGACTTTCTTTTTTTTTCCTGTGGTCTCAAAGAGTTGCTTAAATTAGGAAGAGCCACCAGGCAGCTTTGTCAAAGTTTTCAATTCTGAAGGTCAGGGTATCAATGGCTGCATATCCTACATATCATTCTATTGAGGAAGACATCAACAAACAAATTAATAATAAAGAGATAGAGTCACAGCAGCAAGGAAGAATCCTGATTTGCAAGAGATTGTGAACCAGTGTTTGCTCAACCCCAGTGACTGACTTGCAATTTCTGCCTCCTTTCTATCAACTTCTTTATAACATTACCTTGAATTAATTACTAAAAAACCCCGTTTTTAAAGAATCATTTTGAAAGCATCCAACAAATTGCAAGCAAGTGGGAGCAGAACTAGTCAATCTCAATTGAACTGTGTAGAATCAAGAGTTAATGTTCTCTTAAAGTCAATATTTTTCAATATCAATAATGTTTAATTGCCAGTTTATTGGCGGGGGGGGGGGGG
>BHEV01019742.1:0-13923 GCA_004319985.1 Emydocephalus ijimae | reverse complement strand
GAATTTGCATTCGGATCTGGCATGGTTGGCTCCACAGCCAGCGCAAGGGCGTAGGGTCTTTGGACGTTGATCCCGGTCTGAGCGCAACCGGTGGACCTCTTCTTTGTCACTGTCTGACGACGAAGAGAGGTCCTTGTGGTGTGTCGTTGAAAGCCGCCCTTCTGCATTGGGTAAGATTTCGTTGGTCGGTGGGGTTACCGTAGTGCGGGTCCGGCGGAGTTGTGCGGCCGACTTCTTGGTTGCCTCTGCCGCAACCGCGTCGGCGATGGAATCAGCAAGGCTGATGTCGCCTTTTGCCATCAACTTGCTTTGAACGCCTAGTGCATCCAGTCCCAGAACTATTCGATCTCTCAGTGCCTCTTCGAAATCGGCGAACCCGCAGAGGCCCCCTAAATTTCGGAGGTCTGCCACGAAATCGGCCACGCTCTCCCCCTTTCGTTGGTTCCTTTGATAAAACTCATGGCATCTCACAAGCGTAGGCACGGTTGGTGCGTAATTGTCTCTCAGGATGGGTTCGAGATCATCCCAGCTCATGGCCTTCACTTCTTGAGGTTTGGCGAGCGCTTTAGCCATTTTAAAAACGGATGGGCCGCAGTGCGTCAGGAACAATGCTCCTTTCTTTGCTGGTGTGGCGTCTTTTAGGTTGTTCGTCTCAAGAAACATTTGGAAGCGATCCATGTAGGATTCCCAATCCTCTTGGTTTGGATTGAACGGAGTGGGTGGTACGATGCCGCCGGACATGGTTCCGTTGTTGGCGTCGTCTGTCACGTGCTCGGTGTTTGCTTCCTAGCTTCTTCGGTTCAGACGTCTCTACATCCCATCCTCATCGCCAGTGTAAAGAACTGAGCATGGGTCGAAATAAATGGAGACAGCCTCTGAACGGTGAACTTCAGCTCTTTAATTACATAGTGACTTCTCTATTTAACAACAGTGAACTCTGCCTATATATAGGCATCCCTTGTAAGTTTTAACCAATAACGAGCTAGGAATGCTAGCTCTTTCAACCAATAGGAACTCTTAGTTAAGGGCCAATCGGATTCGTTAGAACTGGCCAATCCGTTCTGGCCACCCAACAGCCAATCAGAAGTGCAGGGCCAGAACCCTGCACTTCACCCCAAGCTCACACTTCATTAACTTTATTGTATACACAACAGTAGGCACTTAGTAAAGGGGGCATTGGTTACATGCTCTGCCTATTTGTATGTTTTTATCCAGAGATGTCATACAAAAAAGCAAAAAAAATGAGAGATAGAGGATTTCCTGAGGCTTCCTGCAGCAATATGAGCTGCACAGAGAAATCTATGCCAGAATCCATAAGTTCATAAAAAATACCATGCAACAATCAGAGAACCCAAACTCAACAGACACACAGGCTCTGGTGAAGATATGCTTGCAACTGAAACAGGCATAGAAGAGAATTATCCTGAATTACAGTGCAGTGAAATACTAGTACACTATAGAGGTGTAAACCTTAATGTATCCATTCATTCCCCCATGCCATAGGTGTCATTCATAATGAGATACAGAATCTCTTCAAGAGACATTGATGCACACCATTTTGTACAGGATGGATGCAAATAGATTGAATCACATGCCCTTTTCTGTTAGGAATCATCAAGTGATTTAAATGCTGATGAGTTCCTGAACCATGCTGAAAGCATGTTACCAAAATGTCTTGTGAAATGGTGATTTACAGTTTATGGTCAGCATTGTTCAGAGAACACAGTCTTAGGAAATTAGGCAACATGCTACTCATCCAAATCCTAAAGAAAAAAAGTAGATATCATGAGATTGATTTCAGTGTCAGTAATAATGTTGATTGCTGTATCTGTATCTTTTAGATATGAGGTTATTTACAAAATAAGGAATTGTTATTACACAGAGAGATTTTTTCCACAGACTATTTCCACAGAAAAATGGTTTACCTGTCTTTGAAAATAAAAAGATACCCATCTTTGAAGAAACACATGGTACAATCATCATTTGTTCTATAAGCAAAGGGTTGGGTATTTTTGTCACATGTAGGCCTAAATAGGAAAAAACGTTGTTTTTATTGTTCAGGACCAAAAGCATCAAGGACTTCATGAGAAAATGTTACTTCCAATAATTCTGTCACACACCCTGTTACCATGAATTCATCCATATTTGCAAGTACCACTGCTGGACCTTTCTGAAGTAAGAGAATCCTGAAATGGATATAGAAAGGAAAAATGTGGAAAGTGCAAATTCTTTTGTCATTCTAAATCCTACCACCAAAAACATAGTCGACTGGCAAAGAGAAAAGAATATTAGGATAAGGAATTTGTCGTCTTTTCTTTAACTAGTCCCCAAGAAAAGCAAAAGAATGGTTGGTGCTTCATAAAAGTTGAAAGCATGGAAAACAATTCATATTTTCACATATATATATGTGTGTGTGTTTTCTTAAGTTTTCGTGGGTACTTACATGTATGGTATTCAGCTTTGTTTGGGTATTTTCCCACATCATTATAGTTGTGCTTTTAAAGTTGTAGCAACATTTCAGCAGAATCTTATCTGCCATCATCAGGCTTCTGTATTGTGTTCCTCTGTGAGTCAGACTTTCACAGCCGTTTCTGTTTTAAATTTGGGGCTAGCCGACTGCCGTGCCAGAATGGTTTTTTCTTCATCCTGATTGGTTGGGAGTCTTGGTCTGTGTTTATTGGTCTTGGAGTTTGCTGTGTGTTGCTTGATTCGTGTTTCTAATATCTTCTGTCTGTTTTGTGGCTTTTTTTTTTTTTGGTCTTGATTGGCTGGCAACATTGTGTTTCCTGTATTGGAGACTTTTGGTGTGGCTTGGCTCTGAGTAAATGGACAGCTATCATTTATTAGGAAGCTGGGTTTCATCTGTGTGCCTGGTTGGGGTGTGTTTGAGCTGGAGGTATCAGGGGGGATCTATTTGTGCCCAGGTGTTTGCCTGGCTTGTGGTGTAGAGATTTTTTTGTTTGTGAGTGCAGGCTTCCAAATAATTGACAGTCTGGTGGAATCATTTCTTCTATTCATATTTTCAGGTCTTTTTTCAGTCTCTATGGCTTCTCTGATAATTCTGTAGCTGGGGTTTTCTATGGTGGCTAGGGTTTTGGTGCCATTGAAGTTGATGCTATGACCTATGGCTTTCATGTGTTGGACTAGTGAGGAAGTGTGTTCCAGATTTTTGACTGCATTTTTTTGTTCATCCAGGGGTGTACTTATTCTTCTATTGGTTTGTCCAATGTATGTGGCCGGGCATGATGCACAGGGGACTTCATATATGCCTTGGTTTTCCAGGTCAATTTTATCTTTGGGGTTTCTAAGGATGGCTGCTATTTTTCTGTCTGTTTTGAAGGCAGTCTTGATGTGATGCCTGTGTAGTATCTTACTGATTTTGTCTGTAGGACCTCTTATGTAGGGCAGGACAGCTGTTCCATAGGTCCGTTCATCTTCTAGGTCTCCATTATGTCTCAGTGTGTTTTTGTGGATCAAGCTGGTGATTTTGCTTTTGTGGAAGCCGTTAGCTGTCAGTACTTTAGTCAGGGTGCATAGTTCAGTCTTAATGTGTGTCTTGTCTGCCAGGCATTTGGTTCTGGTGATTAGTGTTTTGGCGATGGAGTTTATCTGTGCTGGGTGGTGTGGGATTGGGAGTTGAGGTAGCGGTTAGTGTGTGTTTTCTTTTGATATATGGTGTGTCCTGGTGTGTCCTAGTGTGTCATCTGTTTTTTTGTAGATTAGCACATCTAGGAATGGTAGTTGTATATATATTTGAAGGAACATATCCAGAAAATATGAATATATATATGTGTGTGTGTGTGTGTGTATGTATATGTATATATATATAAAACAATTATAAACAATGTATTGTTTATGATTTTGAATGTTGTCAAGAAACATATCAAATCATGTCCATGCTATGGATATACTGGAAAAAGAGGATAACTATATTGTAATGAGATGGGAATGTTATGGGGTTCAGTGCCTGACTTAGTTTGTGAGAGAAAATAAAAATCTAGGGCTTGTAGGTGTTATTTTATTTATTTTTTATTTGATTTGATTTGATTTGTCAATCGCTTACAAGATAATAGGTATAAGTATATATAGTTATGAATACATGAAATGGGTAAATATAAGAAAAATAAAAGAAACAATAGGACAGGGGCGGTAGGCATGTTGGTGCTCTTATGCATGCCCCCTAC
This sequence comes from Emydocephalus ijimae, assembly GCA_004319985.1. NCBI lineage: Eukaryota > Metazoa > Chordata > Lepidosauria > Squamata > Elapidae > Emydocephalus > Emydocephalus ijimae. Next base: position 9,739 of record BHEV01019742.1, on the reverse strand, counting down.
AGACTCTTAGGAAAGGGGTGAGGTCAATAGTAGACAGTCTAAAGTTAAAGTTTTTGGGGTTTGCGGAAGAAACCACAGATAGGTTGTATTTGCATTGCTCACAACAAGGGGATATGCTAGATAATTAGTTCTGATATAGTTGCTCCAAGTTTAACTTCTAAGTTAAGATGGTAAAGTACTATGTATTATACCAGGGTGTCAAACTTGTGGCATCATGTCAGCGTCACATAACGTATCATACCTTTTTTCCCCTTCGTTAAACTGGATATGGGCAAGGCCAGCATGTGACTCATCCAGCCTGTGGGCCACAAGTTTGATACCCCTGTATTATACTATCACACTTAAAGATTTGGCTTATTGTCAGTTTCTGCTTTTTTGCCCCTTAAATTAAATAAATTAAGACCACAGGTAGTCTTCAACTTACAACAATTTATTTAGTGACCATTCAAGGTTACAACAGATTGGAAAAAAAAAGATTTTTGACGTTTTTCATACTTACAACTGTTGCAGCATCCCCATAATCACATGATCAAAATTCAAATGCTTGGCAACTGATTCATATTTATAAAGTTTTCAGTGTTATGTGGTCATGTGATCACTTTTTGCAACCTTCTGACAAGCAAAGTCAATGGGGAAGACTGTGTTGCTAACTTAACAGCTGCAGTGATTCACTGAACAACTGTGGCAAGAATAGTTGTAAAATGAGGCAAATTTCACTTAATGACTGTCTCACTTGGCAACATAAATTTTGGGCTCTGTTATAGTCGTAAGATGAGGACTACCCATATTGGTTTTCAGAGCAGCAAGAGGACTTCCTCTATTTATTCAACACAAAAGCCAGTCCTGAAACCATGATACCTGATAAGAAGATTATGTGAAATGGTATGCTGCTCATTATGGAGGGAATTTAAAATCACACCTCAGGAATCAAGATTATGGCATATGTAACACCTGGGAACATGAATGAGATACCAAGCTGTGATGCCAAGTGATGAGTGAAGAAGATACTGTGCCTTCTTTGAACCTGCAAGGGGAACTTTTTAATGGTGGAATTTGGGGCTCAGGAGAAAGGAACATCCTGCACTTCACATTAAATTGGCTTTATTTAGCCATAGGAGCCCAATATTAGCATATAGGATAATTGTTAAAAAGTCATTATGCTTCATTTCCTGTTCCAAATTGCAAAAACAAAATAACAAATCAGCCCACCCCAAAAAGAAAACATCTTGACTGCCTTAGTAGTCTACTCATCACCAATATAGCTGATCCATATTGGTGATATAGAATCCAAATGAGAAAGTTTGAAAATCCTAGCTTGTTATTCAAACAAGAGTCAAGTAAATGGATGATTCTAGAAGTTGAAAATAACCGGGAAACCTATGCAAATCCTTATGGATTCAATGATGGGTGGTGCAGTGGCTCAGTGGTTAAGATACTGGGCTTGTCAGCTGGAAATGCCAGTAGCCCAGGTTTAAGACCCAGGCACCATGTTACGGGGTGAGCTCCTGTTGTTGCCCCAGCTTCTGCCAGCCAAGCAATTTGAAAGCATGCAAATGTGAGTAGATAAATAGGTACCAGTTTGGTGGGAAGATAACAGAGCTCTGTGACATCATGCTGTCCACATGACTGCAGAAACCTCTTCAGTGAGTGCTGGCCTTGAAACGGAGATGAGCACTGCCCCCTACAGTTGGCAACAACTAAAGTCCACAGGGACTCCGTTATCTTTTTTTATGGATTCATTGCCTCTAAATCACACCTAATAAAAAGATGGATAAAATGTGTGTAAAACTTGTACAGAAAAAAACATCACTATGTATTGCTTTATATAGCCGAAAATTTCTATTACGGTAACCTGTAGGGTTGTATTACCATAATTTTAGCATAATTAATAAAGCTACATAAACTTTCTTTGTGTCCATTTGAACTGATCTTGGACAGAGTTAATGGAGACATACTGTAAGTGCAGAGGTTGCATACCAAGCTTTAGAGTCTTAGCAGTTTTCATTTGGAGCAAATGGTAACATACTATGCAATCTATCAGAATAAAAAATGAAACTTACCATTTCAATTACCATATATTGTATAACACGCCCCCCTCTTCAAAAAAATTGCTTTCCTACCCCCAAGCACTTATTCCATTTCTCTACTTTTAAGATATAATCAGTATCAATAGCTTAATGTCAAAGCCCAAACCAAGAAATGAGTGAAAGGTATCTGAGTCTATTCTGTATCCTAACAAAATATAAAATAGCATTTAAACTTAAACTCATTTAAACCCATCTCAGACATTTAGATCCTATTCCAATGTGTGAGACATAGTTAACTATCAAGCTGTAGGGTGAGAACTTTTGAGTTCTTTTTCTTTGGCACTTGTTTCAAAATGATTACAGTAAAAAAAAAACTCACTAGAAATAAATAAAAAAAAGACTTTGCCACATTTTTAACTGTTGCATGTGCTAAATAGGACATAAAGTCAGTACCACTTCCTTTCTTCTGTAGAAGGTTCAACACTTTGTTCAATGTACTTAGCAAACATTATAACAGCATTTGAGGCAAAAGCCAAGCAGCTTCCTGCACTGAGTTACAAGAGACATTTTTTCAAAGGCCTTGCAATTTCTCAGAATCTGTACTTTACTGTTAGCATATCTAGAACACATGTTTGAACTAAAAATCTTCAAAGTTGACAAGTTACCAGGAATAACTTATCCTCCTTGTCAGAACTGCCATCTGTACTTAGTGAAAAACCACCACTACTTTATGTTCCCTGTTTAGAATAGCACCTATGCTCTTTTTTTCCACACAGTGAATAAATTGTCTGACTTAGTATCTCCAAACTTATTCATTTGTTACGTCAGTTTCTGGAAATACTCTGCCTCCCAATTTATTGGCACTGTCATACTAAATCACTAATTTCACTATTAGCACATAAACCAATGAACCTGGAAAAGTGTTCTTTTATGTTCTACTCTATCCATTGGATCAAGACCTCATTACTGCTTAGGAGAATTGTAAACTTTTGGCTTTCTGCATTTGTCCTGTGCCTCATCATATCTGTTCCTTTTTGCTTTATTAACTCTGTCACAGAATATTCAAAGTCATAAACAAATGCTGCAAAAACAATATGGATGTTTCTTTTGGAGGCAGCTTTATAAATCCTTTGAAAAAAAATTGAGAAAAATTAAATGCAATTTCCAAGTTTTTTTCTTGAATTTCCACTTTAGAATAATGAAAGGATGTTTCTGAAAAGTAAAACAATGTTATGGATAGCAATTCAATTCAATCTCCAAGCAGTCTTGTAAAGTCTACTCACCCCACTTAAAATGCTAGTTTGTTTAAGATGTAAAAAAGATAAGATAAATAACTTCAAAATATTGATCACCTTTAATATAACATATAAGCTGCATAAATTGAAAAATAAACTGAAATCTTTTAGGGGAGAAAAGAACAATAAAAAACTAATAATATGATTGCGTAAGTGTGCATACCTTGTTATACGTAGGGATGTGGCAGTATTCAGAATTAACCAATCACATTCAAATTGATGTTAGTACACACCTGCCATCAATTCAAGTGATTCTGATCAAGTCTATATAAAATGCAGCTGTTCTAGTAAGGTTTTTCTGACATCTACTCAGTTGCCTTCTACAGCAAATGCCATGGTCTGCAAAGAGCTTACAAAGTATCAAAGGAATCTCATTATTGGAGGGTGTCAGTCTGAAGAAGTATATAAAAGTTTTTCCAAGGCTTTAGATATACCATGGAAGACAGTAATCAACAAATGGAGAAAATATGGCACACCAATGACATTACAAAGTACCAATTGTCCCTCCAAAATTGATGAAAAAACGAGAGGCTGCCAAGAGGCCTAGAGCAACATTTAAGCCTCTACAGGAACTTGTTGTGCACTATATGTAACAACAATCTTCTGTATTCTTCATATGTTTGGACTCTGAGGGTAGGGTGGAAAATAAAGCTTTTGCTTACACAGAAAAACATCCAATCCCAGCTACACTTTGCAAAAACCTACATCAAGTCTGACAAAAGTGGGGAAAAGTGCTATGGTCTAATGACCATAAATCATTTTTTTGCCCATAATTCCAAAAAAGTATGTTTGGCACAAAAACAACACTCATAAAGGTACACCATACTCACAGTAAATGATAATGGCAACATTATGCTTTGAGGTTGCTTTTCTTCAGCTTGAAGGAAAGTTTTAGTCAAAGTGGAGGAAATTATGAATAGTTCCATATATCAGTCAATTTTGAAACAAAACCTTCAGGCCTCTGCTAAAATGCTGGAGCTGAAGAAGAAGAATTTCATCTTTCAATACAACAACAACTCAAAGTTCATCTCTAAATCAACAAAAGAATGACTTCACCAGAAATAGATCAAAGTTTTGGAATAGCCCAGCCAGACCCCAGACCTGAATCAAGTGAAAATCTGTGGGATAACTTGAAGAGGGCTGTGTATAGAAGATGTTCTTACAATCTGACAGATTTGGAGTGGGCAAACTTCCCAAGACAAGATTCTTCTTCTCTCGTGTCACTACACTTTTCCCAGCCACTGTAGAATACAGGCTCTGGCACATGGGGTGTAATCGTGGAGATCATGTGATGTACAGGGTTGTGGTAGCAGGGTGCAGTTTAATAGGTGTTCCATTGTCTGGGGAGCCTCCCCGCAGTCGCATTCTATGGATCCATCATGGTTGTATCCCCATTTCTGCATCAGGGCTTTGCATCTCCCAACTCCAGTTCTAAGGCCATAGAAGGAGCGTTCAGGGGGCCATAGAAGGAGCGTTCACGTCGCGGTCCCTGTCAGGTACATGTTTACCTGCGAATCCTTCTACCACGCTACACCAACCTATCACCAAGACAAGATGTGTCATGCTGATAGGCTCCTACTCCAAAAGACTGAATTCTGTTACAAAATCAAAACGTGTTTCAACAAAGTATTAGTTAAAGGGCTAATGGATTATATTGGCAGTCCTGCCTCCCCTCCCCTTTACAGCCTCAAGTCATGTGACAAGAGAGTTCCTTACATAATATCCATACTTGCAATATTTGCAGGGAAGATGTTACATTCAGTCAAGTACATTTCATGCATTTCTTCTTTCTTTTTTTCCCCTTGTGCCCTTCCCTCTCTGAGATGTGTTGGATTAATGAAGGATTAGCTAGGGCAAACATTTGCTTTGAAGTACTGTTTGCTCCAAGATGCTATTCCAGGGCATTTGGCAGATAAAGGTTGCTGCAATTGGATATGTCTATTTCAATGAAAAGAAGGACTAGTTGTGACCTGATAGCAGTGTTCCAATATCTCAGGGACTGCCACAAAGAAGAGGGAGTCAAGCTACTCTCCAAAGCACTTGAGGGCAGGACAAGAAGCAATGGATGGAAACTAATCAAGGAGAGAAGCAACCTAGAACCAAGGAGACATTTCCTGACAGCTAGAAAATTGATTAGGAACAATTTGCCTCCATAAATTGTGGGTGCTGCAATATTGGAATTTTTCAAGAAGAGATTGGACAACCATTGGTCTGAAATGGTATATAGGGTTTCCTGCCTGAGCAGGGTGTTAGACTAGAACAAGGGTGTCAAATTCGCAATGTTACGCTGTCATCATGTGACATATTGTAACTTTTCCCCCTTTGCTATATCAGGGGTGGGCATGGTCAGCACATGATGCACCTGGGCCATGGGCGATGAGTTTGACACCCCTAGACTAGAAGACCTCTAAGGCAGGGGTGAGATTCAAACTTTTAACAACTGGTTCTGTGGGTGTGGCTTAGTTGGTGGGTGTGGCTTGGTGGTCATGTTATTGGCTGGGCATGGCCAACTCAGTATCACTCACATCGAGGCATGCATCTCCTCGCCTGGCCTCTCATGACTCGTAAGTGGGAAAAATGGTCATAAGTCACTTTTTTCAGTGACATTGTAACTTTGAATGGTCACTCCACACAAGCAAAGTACCAGCAAAGGAGGGGAAACAAACTCCAGAGAAGTTCCTGAGATAGGAAGTCTAGTCCTGCCAAGAATGTAAAAAGGGTTAACGGAGAGGCAGTTTCTGTAAGCAATACCAGAATGTTTCCTTCCTGCCTTCCTTACAGGATTAGGCCAGTCATTTCTTCTAACAACAGGCTCTCCGAACTGCTTAGAATGTTAACAATCGGATCTAGCAAATAGGTGTGGACTGGTAGAATCCTACCCATGCTCTCAGGTCTCTTCCAACTCTGTTTATTCTATTCTATTCTATTCTATTCTATTCTATTCTATTCTATTCTATTCTATTCTATTTCTATTGTATTTCTATTGTATTTCTATTCTATATATGGTAATAAAGCTATATAAAATTATAATATAAAAAAGCCAATGGCCTACTGCTGATATACTGCCCTAAGTTCCTTTTTTAACTATCTTTCTACCTGCAAACAGTGCTTTAAACAACACATGCCCTTCTGCTCCTAATACAGCCTTTTTCTTTTCTTCATTCAGTTAAATTGAGTATTCACTAACCAAACCACAATTTTTCAGAAATAAATAAGAGAAATTTGGGAGTCTACAGATTATAATGGGAGCTCCACCAATACTGGGCAGTTTACCAGAGAAAGAGAGTCATGCTAGGAACTCTTTTCTACCTAATCATTAGTCTGGGATTCAGTTTTATGACATAAAATAGAAAAAGGGCTTGAATTTTGAACTGATCTAATTTGCAGAGCTAATCTTTGAAAAATAGTTGTCTATTGAAATGTGCACCATATTCCACCAAACACACCACCACCCCTTCCCAACATAACACTTCCCCTCTCAAAAAGTCATCCATATGACTGCACCTACTTTGCTCTGTTCTTTTCATAACAGATACTTGGACAATGTGTGAAGTGCATGGATTTTTTAAATATACAAACTTGGATGATTTAGTTGAAAACAGCTTTGCTCCTATTTAAAGACACTTGCTCTTTTGCATAGGGCTCTGCATTCACTATGGTTTCCATGGTTAAATGTAGCAGATTTACATATTGGCTTGCCAATTGTCTCTTTACAACCATAGTAAGTCAATGACATCATTTATTAGAGAGATAAATGAGAGCAATTAAGCATTATGACTCTAGCTACTGAAAGTTTCTGGAATGAAAGTGTTATTAAAATGACAAAGTGCCCAGCAGAATCTTGTGAAGACATGTTATTTAAGTCCTCAATTCTTAGCTTGTTGGATGACCTCTGATAGCCGTTTGAAAGGTATGTTGTTTACACACACAAGTACCAAATAGCAGAAAGGAGTGACTAATGAATTATTTGATGTTAAAAGAGCTGTAATTTTAAAGACAGGCAGGATAGGTTTTAAAAATATATATTTCATTCAACTTCATGTAGAATATGCTTAAAAGTCATTTAAAGACAGATAAATGACATGATCAGAAATAAATAGTGGGTTACCTATTATACCCTAGGGTTGCTGGCTTTTTACTTCATAGTAAGAATTAAAAATCAATCAGTCATTTAAAATCTCATTAAAATGGGACCACTTTTGCTTTTTGTAATTTTTAGGCTGTTACAGCAGAAAGTGGAGAAACTGGACAAAACAAATCTGTTTTGACTGCACTGAAATTCTCATAAAAAACGTTTATCATGATAGCCAGTGGGAAATTCTGTGGATGCCCACCCAACTTAGACGGGCTGAGGTTGAGAAATACTGATATAAGCCTTAAGAATGATAAATTGATACAAGGAGACATGTAAAGCATCTAAACATGAAAATGTGTGCTCTGAGTAATGAGCAAACACAAATGTTTAAGTATTTTGGAAGAATAAAAACAAGTTCTCTACTGGGCACTTTGTCTCTTTTCAGTGCCACTGTAATCTAAGACCTTTATTCTCTTAATATTAAACAAGAAAATGGTTTTGCTCCATTACATTCTGGAATATAATTATGGAATTCTGCACAAACTTTACTTAACTAAAAATACACACTATACAATTCAGTAAGATCCTGATTGACTTTATAGAGAATAGACCTTTATTTGACCTTAGACTTAGACTTGGAATAGCTTTATTGTCACTTTGGATGTACACTAATTGGCATACATTAAAATGTAATTTCATTGCATACAGCTCTCAAGGGGTCTCCACCTTGAATATACACTACATAAATATACATAAATAAATAAATATTCACATATATTATATGACATGGAGAAACAACAGTTTGGATATATACATGTACATGGTGAGAAAAATGAATCTTTTGAGTTTATAGATGGATGACATAGGGAACAAAGCTGTTACAGAATCTGGTAGTCCTGCTAAAATTTGGATATGAAGAGTTTCATATCCAAAAATAAGAACAGTAGAGAAAGAAAAGATTAATTCATCAATATTATTTAGTTTCATGGTAGAGCACTAACAGTCATAGGTCAGTTTCTCCATGATGGATAGATATGTTGTACCTCTATTTAAGAGATTATATGAATTTCTAAATATGTATTCGTATAAATTAGCACTTTAACTTGTATATATTTTTATATACTGTAACTTTTATAACTGCCCTATTTTTGGTTGCCATTCCCTTCATGTTTTTTGTTTGTTTGTTTGTTGGCAATCTAATATGCCTTCATGGAAACAGGAACAGCTCTTTTAAATAAGGATTACATCAAATATATTTGTACATTGAGAAAGTCCTGCTGCTGTCCAAAACATGCAGGATGTAGCAAGCTGGATATAAACATGGTATGAACAGTCTTTCTATTTTAAAGCTAAATGTTCATATTTTCCAATGAAAATAAGGAGGTGCACACACATATGTTGCCTATCACCTTCATCTCACCTTTGTGCAATTCTGATATAATATGGCAGAATGATTGCTACTATTTAATTAAACAGAAATCTGGATTAAGTCCAGCTGCAAACCTTGTAATCTGTCATAGTGTGTTTGGGGAAAGGGGGGGTGTCCCCCTGGCCCATATTTCATTTCAAGATGGAAATCTGTTCTCTTTTCAATTGATCTACATGCTGCAATATGGTTTCTTTGTCATTTGAATGACTTTTTTCAAGTCTTCTTTGGAATATCAGTTAAACTCTATCTCCAGCTTCCTTTGATTTTTATAGAACTGAACAAATACCTAGCCAATCATTTTAAAACATCAACCATTCAGCTAAGGTCTATTATTGAACCCAATAATCCAGGCAAATTCTTATAATACAGTCTTGTTCATGTAGAATTAGGTCCTATTGAATTTGATGCACATTATTTTCAGGGAAAGGAAATGAGGACTGTATAATAAGTTATAAACGTGCTAGTTCTATGCATGTTTATTGAGAAATAAACCCTGCTGAATTCAACTTCTATCAGATAAGCATGCATAGAATTGCAGTTTATGTTTCAATTTACAATTCACAATCACCCGAAAACATGGTGTACGGTAATAATTCAGCTTCTGTCTTTTTTCAAGGGCTCCTTAGAAAGAAATGTTTGCATAAACTCGATTGAACATGGGTAAGAGCTGCTACTAATGCCTACCTTGTGGCTATTTGTAAGGCGAAGTATAAATACTTCTGTTGTGGAGCAGCGGTAGAGATTGAGACAGACACAGGCTCAACGTTTAACAGGCTTTATCCGAGTGAATAAAGGGTCGCCGCAGCTGCCGAGGCTAACTGGCAGTCAGCTGGCAGTGACAGCTGATGCCGTTTGACAGCTCCTATTATAGCCAGCTGTCAAACGGCATCAACCAATGGGAGCGGTCAGCGCT
>BHEV01019740.1:0-11338 GCA_004319985.1 Emydocephalus ijimae | reverse complement strand
TTGCAGATCGAAGCACTCAACTCGCCACCCATGACCGCCCGAGACATCGTGAGAGAAACCAAATGAGACCACACCCTAGCCCAAGTCCTAGGCTGGGTAGAACGTGGATGGCCATTGGACCAAGTACCAGATGACTTCGCACCATTCAAATCTCGACAGACTGAACTGTTCTCCCAAAAAGGCTGCATCATCTGGGGCGATAGAGTCGTTGTCCCAGAACGACTCCGGAAGACGTTGCTACGAATTTTACACGAGGGCCACCCCGGCATCGTGCGAATGAAGGCACTTGCACGAAGCTACGCATGGTGGCCGGCGTGGATCGGCAAATCGAGCAGTGGGTGAAAGCCTGTCCCAAATGCCAACAAGTCAGCAACGCCCCACCAAAAGCCATGCCTACTGAATGGGAGACGCCACGTGGACCCTGGTCCAGAATCCACCTGGACTTCGCGGGGCCAACCAAAGGCCACATCTTCCTACTTACAGTCGACGCATACTCCAATTGGCTGGAAATCCATTGTATGACAACTACAACCTCTGAGGCGGTGATCAAGATCCTAAACAGACTCTTTGCAACCCACATATTACCAGATGTCCTGGTGTCCGATAACGGGCCACAGTTTACGGCACGAATGTTCCAGCAGTACTTCGCTGACCGCGGCATCCGCCATGCGCTCACCTCGCCTGCGCACCCCGCGACCAACGGCCGAGCGGAACACATGGTCCAATTTGTAAAAAAGACATTGCAAAAAGTAGACTATGACAATATTGACAATAAAGTAAATCAAATTCTCTTCTTGCAACACATCATGCCACATAGCGTCACCGGCAGAACTCCTGCCGAACAACTGATGGGACGAAGACTCCGCTCCCACCTCGACCGGTTGCACCCTGCTTATGAACCGGAGAAACCAATAGGATCCAGCGGCCACTGTCGCACATTCCAGGTAGGAGACCTCGTTTATGCACAGGACTTATCGGGCGACCCGCTATGGACNAGTGCAATGCCTTGATAATAAATTGTGGAAATGGCATATCGACCAATTGCGGTCACGACTTGCAATGGCCAGTCAACAACTCCCCTATGACCAAACTGGGGGGGGGGGAGTATGGAAGAAGAGGAAGTTCCAGGGAACCTGTTCGAAGGGAACGACGATTTGAGTGACACGCAGGAAACAGAGCAAGAAGAAGAAACACTTGCACCTCAGGGAATCGAGGAAAATGTGGGCAACGAAGAAGAAATAAACTCTGAACTAGGGGCGGAACCACTGCCAAACAATGAACTACCTCAACAGGATTGCAATCAGCCAATCCAACGAAAATCTAAAAGACTTAAAAGACAACCATCCTATTTAAAGGACTACATAACTACACCGGATTTAAGAAGCCAGGGGGAAGGGGTGTTGTGCATACAATAAAGTTAATAAAGTGTGAGCTTGAGGTAAAGTGCAGGGTTCTGGCCCTGCACTTTTGATTGGCTATTAGGCGGCCAGACCGGATTGGCCAGTTCTAATGAATCTGATTGGCCCTTAACTAAGAGTTCCTATTGGTTGAAAGAGCTTGCGTTCCTAGCTCGTTATTGGTTAAAACTTACAAGGGATGCCTATATAAGACAGAGTTCACTGTTGTTAAATCGAGAAGTCACTATGTAAATAAAGAGCTGAAGTTCACCGTTCAGAGGCTGTCTCCATTTATTTCGACCCATGCTCAGTACTTAACAATTAGCCACAGCTGGGAAGAGAGTTTACAAGAGATGCATGTTGAGTGTGGCAGCTGCTGGGAGCAATTTTAGTTTATCTATGTTGATTTTGGTTATCTCTGTTTCTGGCATCTTTCGAACTTTGTTGAGTTATTGCTGTGCCTTCACATCTGGAATTCTGGTTCCTACACTACCGGACTAATAACCTCATTTTGCCTAGATTGGACTTATTGTTACAGTTTTTGTTGGTCACATTTTGGACTTGATTCTCTGCAGCCAGAGGCTGTTCCTGGGAGAGTTTTTCTCCAGCCAGAAGGTAACCAGGATATTGGGGGCAAAGTTGTAGCTAATAAAGGGACTCCTACTGATTACCTGACTGTGTTGCCTTTGTGCCATGCCCTGAGTCATCACAACATGATTGAATCTCAGTTTATTCAATTTAATTTTCCCTGTCACAATAATTAAAATTGAAATAGATTTTAAAAGTATATGCACATATGATTTATGCATTTATATCAACGTATTTTACTTATATAGAAAAATCATACTAGGATAGTATGGGGGGGTGGGAAAGTGCTTATTTATTCATGTATTTATTTTAAACATTTGTATGGCAGCTCAGTTTGAATAATGTGCCTCTAGGTAGCCTCCAGTACTCCAATGAATAACCTGAAACAACACCTGCTAAAAACAAATATAAGAATTAATTGCCTCTCAGAGACCCAAATTTATTACACTCATCCAGATGGGAACTCTAATCATTCTGACTGAAATACCTAAGGAAGTAAACAGGAATTCAATGCCTTTCTGAAGAACTGAAGGTTAAGGTCAACTCTACATTGGCAGGAGGTGGGATGGATCAAATATCTATATCTATACTAATAGTGTAACTTGAGTTGCACTTGAAAGCCTATAGCAAGCCAGGACAGCTCCTGGTATAGTAATGATACACTAAGGAACCTATATGACTCTATCCCACTACATTCTGGACTAATTGCTTCCAAAACATCTTCATTATGAGCCACGGTGGTGCAGTGGTTAGAGTACAGTACTGCAGGCTACTTCTGCTGGCTGGCTTCAATTTTGCAGTTCAAATCTCACCAGGCTCAAGGATGACTCAGCCTTCTGAGGTGGGTAAAATGAGGACCTACATTGTTGAGGGCAATATGCTGACTCAGTAAACCTCTTAGCACTTAAGTCTAAGTGCTAGTGCTATTAGTAACCCCTTATGGAGAACATTGCAATTGTCCAGTCAAGAGATAAGTAAGCTGAGTGACCATAGCAAGGAATGGATACAACTGGCATACAATACAAAGTTGTTTAAAGATTCCTCTAGCCACAACTACCCCCTCCTCAGCAAGGAGAAACTGTTAATTCAGGAGCACTTTCAGTTGCACCTCTGGTCTGACTGGCCCCCAGCCAGATGCAATAACAGAAACCGTCTTACCCCCCAAGAGTACCTATAACCTGAAACTGCCTGGCCTTGGTAAGGTTCAACCAAAAGTTGGTCTTCCTCATCCAGACTCCTAAAGTATACAGAGAGTCCTGACAGCTTCATTTGGCCGGCCAAAGATACATAACCAAGTATTATCAGATCACTGATGATACTTCATTCCATGCTAACAGATGATCTCCCAGCAGCTGCATTTAGATGCTAAAATGAAAGTGGAGAATGGGTAGATCCTGGAGCAATCCATAAATCAAGAACTTACTCCCATATTAGACTGCCTCCTCAATATTGACTGGAATCGAAGAACCCCTTGAACACTACGTTCCTATTCCCAACTTCCTGAGCTGGTCCAGAAGGATACTGTGGCTATTGGTATCAAAGGTCACAGAGAGATCAAGCAGGGTCAGTATAGATACTTATGAGACCATCAAAAATCACTGATAAATGAAAGCTAATGTGATGACCCAGCACATGGCACAAAGGCAACACAGCCAAATAAGCAAGAATTTAATACCTTTAATACCCTTTAATACCTCCAACTTTGCCCCCAATGTCCAGGTTACCTTCAGCTAGAGAAAAAACTCTCCCAAGAACAGTCTTTAAGAGGAGGAAATTCAGTACAAAAGCAAAGTACATACAAATTATAATAAAAATCCACACAAACCATGCTGCAGCAATTAACTTGACAGAGCAGGAATAAGGAATTGCAGACTTGAAAGCCCAGCAAAACACACATAGTTGGGAAGATGCCAGGAATTCATATAAGCCTCAACAATAACAGATAACTCACAATTTGCTTCCAACAACTTTGCTGTGTGTAGCTTCCCTTTTTAAACACAGTGTTCCCAGCTGCAGCTAATGAAGGGAATCAGGGCCCTTTCCTCCCCTGTAAGCTATGCAACTCATATTGCTCCCTTCTCTGCTCCTCCCTGCATGCCCTAGGATGAAGAGGGGGTGGCCCTGAGTCTTCCTCTGAATTCCCTCTGCCTTGCTCTACCTCTCCCCTGCTCTGCCTAGCCAGACTTTGCCCTTCCCCAGTTTCTTCCATAGCCAACAGAGCCACATTCCCACTCCCTGTCAGCTGCTCAGCCTCCACCTCAGAATCAGATTCCGACAGGGGCATGACAGCTATCATGGTACTAAATCTTAGTCTAAACCTTGAGTGGAAAGAATGCAAATTAGGCAGATACAAGCTATGTTCTCCTGTGCAAGGCAACAAAAGAAGACCCAGCCGATCAGCTGGGATTCTGATCAACTGGGACTTGGGAGAGAGCAAGTACATGGGGGTATGGCCAACCAGAGGTGGTATTTACTGGTTTTCTGAACTTCTCAAAATTTCCGCTAGCAGTTCTCCAGAATCTGTCAGAACTAGCTAAATACCATCTCTGGTCCAGATAGATAGTACCTGGAGATTCCTAGGTAAAATTTGAAAGGAAATGAGATTTAGAAATCAACAGCAAAGCATGTAGCTAGAAACTATGAAACATCATCATGCTACTTATTGTCTGGACTGTGTCCATATTTATTAGTCCTGCTTGGGTTAAAGAGCTTTTACTTCTGTGTAAATATGCACAAGATTTCAGCTGTAATTGCTGACAAAGGACAGTCTCTGGAAAGCAAGCAGATTGAATTAATGAAAAAGTGTTCAGCTAATCAAAATGTTTATCACTCCGACAGCATCCTATAACCATTTTCCTTAGAATAAACACCACTGAATGTAATGGGACTTACTATTAGGTAAGCATATATAAGTGGGATTGCAATAATCAGTTCTATTGTTCCTTTTGGGATACAGCCTATTTAGATACAGATTACCCAGCCAGTTTAGATGCAGATTTTAACACTGTGAAATCAGTCTTAAAATAAAAGCTACTGAATGAGAAAGCCAACTCTCACTGGGCCCAGTGGGCATATTTGCAGAAGAATGGAAAGGAATCCTTGATTTTCCGAACCAGATTTCCTCTCCTCATTTCTGAAGACATTTCTAAGACATCTGGCAATAGTTTCCTTTGAATTCATAATAGAGATAAGGTTGTCATTAATTGGAATTGCCTACTTCAAATTTCTAATCAGCTTTTCAAAGTACTTATCGATAAAACCTACTTCCTTTCCTGTTAATTGTTACCAAGAACTGCATTAATGTAAAAATTGGAATTCACAGATGAACCTTTACATTTTCATTAGTTTCCTGTTTCCACCTTAGTGGTAGATGTAATTTCGCTGATTCAGAATTGCAAGATAAGTTGATGCATTCATAGTTTCACAGTCTTCTGTCACAAATATCTTGGGTAGTCAATTTATAGAGACATCTTTTAACTTATGGAACATACTCCTTTCATTGTATCACATTGTTGTGGTTCGCCAGCAGCAGGTGCGGGTGGCTGAGGTCTCTGAGAGCAAGGACTCAGATGAGGGGCCTGTGTGTGATGCAGGGATGGGGCCAGGACTATCAGAGAGTGGGGTGCTGCCTTTGGAGCTTGTGGATTCTGGCAGCAGTGACACAGAGGACCCTGGGGACCCTGTGCACAGTACGCATGTACGCAGGGCTGCTCGAAGGAAAGAGCAGCTGCAGCAACACGGGCGACTCGGCAGTAAGGCTGCAAGGTAATGGCCCCTCCCTTAAGGGATAAAAGCCAGCCCTCAGAAGTGGGATTCTTTGCAGGAAGCAAAGAAGTTCTTGCACTTCAAGTTATCATGGATGTTCAGTTTATCCTGGTTTGTTTTTGAAGACTTTTGGCTTTGAATGTTTCCTGGCAATTTATCTTCTGTTCTTGGCAGCCTTGCACAAGCTTGACAGGGCTTGCTCTTATCTGGCACTTTAATAGCACTTTACTGTGAATGAATGGAATTCACAGAGATGCATTAAAAGGGTTTTACTTTTATCTCTGTTTTGCATTTGTTTGATTTGAATGAGGCTTGGATCAGAACACATATGTGGTATCTGGCATATAGATAGTCTTCAACTTATAACCTTTCACTGAGTGACCCTTCAGTTACAATGGCACCAAAAAAAGTGAGTTACAACTGGTCCTCACACTTATAATCATTGGGGAAATTCCATGGTCACATGATAAAAATAGTTTTCACTAGCACTTTGTACCATTCAAAGACCTGGTGAAACTTTATTTTCCAAATTGTCCTTCTGCTTTAAATTGGATGTAACTTTGATTCTTGTGGATTAATTCACATTATCATCCTGTGGGGTCCTCAGTGCTTCTCTGAGCTTGGTGGTTTTCTTACAGACCTTTCATTACCAAACTAGGGACCATCATCAGTGCTAGTTGTTATGTTCTGCGCATGGGTGCAAGAAATGGAGACGGGACTGTTGTGAATGCATAAATATTAAATAAAGTTATCTTGAGCTTGAAGTCTAGTGTAGGGTTCTGGCCCTGTACTTCTGATTGGCTGTTAATGGCAGAATCGGATTGGTCCGTTCAGGGGGATCTGATTGGCCATTAACGGGCCACTCGCATTGGTTAACAGAACTAGCGTTTCTGGATTGTAATTGGTTGAATAGTTATTGGGTTGCCTATATAAGGAAGGCTATAGCAGCTGTCCAGTTTGAGCTGTCACACCATGTAAATAAAGAGTTGAAGTTCACCGTTCACCGGCTTGTCTCCATTCTTTCTCGCCCATGCTTCAAACTTAACACTGGTGACGAAGGTGGGATGTGGAGACGTCAGAGCTGACTGAACAAGAAGAAATAACCGAGCACGTGACTGACAACGCACAACAGCGGAACCATGTCCGGCGGTGTCGTACCACCCTCTCCATTCGACCCAGCGCAAGAGGACTGGGAGTCCTACATGGATCGTTTCCAAATGTTCTTGGAAACTAACAATTAGAAGGATGCCTCAACCGGGAAGAAAAGGGCGGTATTCCTAACGCATTGCGGACCAACCGTATTCAGGATGGCTAAAACACTAGCCAAACCCGCAGAAGTAAAAGCTATGGACTGGGACATCCTCGAACCCCTATTGAGAGCCCATTACGCACCGACCGTGCCAACGCTCGTAAGATGGCACGAGTTCTACCAAAGAAACCAGCGAAAGGGAGAAAGCGTCGCCGACTTCATCGCAGATCTCTGAAACCTGGGAGGCCTCTGCGGGTTCGCCAACCTGGAAGAGGCTTTGAGAGATCGAATAATTCTGGGATTAGATGCACCAGGCGTGCAGAGCAAGCTGATGGCAAAAGGCAACATCAGCCTTGCCGATGCCATCGCTGATGCTACTGCAGCAGAAGCAACCAGGAAGTCGGCTGCCCAACTACGTCGAAACCGCGCTCCGGTACACCAACCGATAGGCGACATTTCACCCAAGTCAGAAGGACAGCTTTTGATGGCCCACCACAAGGACCTCTCTTTGTCGTCAGACAGCGAAGAAGAAGAGGTCCATCAACTGCGGTCCGATCGGGACTCCTACCCGAAGTCCCTACACCCCTGCGCTGGCTGTGGAGCCAACTATTCCAGGTCCGAATGCAAATTCTGTGACGCGCTCTGCCATGAGTGCGGGAAGAGGGGCCACATCGGACGGGTCTGCCGAAGTTTCCAAGGACCCGGCCAGGCCTCTTAGGGGGCTAACTATCGCCAATTGACAGGAAACCATCCTGTAAGGCGAGAACCAGTAAACCACTCCCACAGAAACCGAACCTTAAATCACCCCACGAAGCGAGAAGAGGCTCACCAAACTATCACTATCGGTCATGCCTCTTCCTTAGATGCCAAGAAAATCCAAATTACAGTGGCCATCGAAAAATCAGCCTTGCCAAATGGAAGTCAACTCGGGATCGTCTCTCTCGATGGTTTCCTGGAGGACCCTCAAGCAACTCATCCCTACTATCCGGTGCCAAGACCTCCGTTCCCAAAGACTTATCCTTAAGGACTATCAAGGGAATCGGATCCCTGTCATTGGATCCAGCCGAGTCCGGGTTTCATTCAAGAATCGACCGGCATACTTACCTCTGACTGTGGTCAACAAAGATCGGCCTAGCCTGCTAGGCCTCCAATGGTTCGCGCCACTCGGCATTGAAGTGGCAGGCATTAACCGAATTGGTGGCAGTGACTGGGAGGAGGACCTCATCCATGAATTCAAGGACATCTTTTCGAAAAAACTAGGCAAGTACAAGGGGACCCCGATATCGTTCAGCCTTAATCCAAAAATAGCTCCCATCCGTCTTAAGCCCCGTCGAGTTCCGTTTGCCTTAAAGCCGAAAATCGACGAACAGCTTGATAAGTTAACAGCACAGGGAGTACTAGAGCCAACCGATCACTCTCCCTGGGAGACCCCAATTGTGACACCAATTAAGCCGGATGGTTCGATTAGAATTTGTGGGGACTACCGGGTCACCCTGAACCACGCCTTGCAGCAAAATGCATATCCAGTGCCGGTGGTACAGCACCTCCCACATTCCCTGGGGGGCGGAAAAGTCTTCACTAAACTAGACTTAGCTCAGGCATATCAGCAACTGCTAGTTGATGAAAAGATGGCACAGGCACAGACGATTGTGATGCACCGAGGTGCCTTTAAATGTACCTGGCTCCAGTTCGGAGTCAGTGTAGCCCCAGGGATTTTTCAGAGCCTTATGGAAAGGCTACTACAAGGGATTAAAGGTGTGGTCCCCTACTTTGATGATGTGTTAATTGCTGCACCTACTAAAAAAATCTTACGGGATTGCCTGAAGTTAGTTCTACAGAAATTCAAAGACGCAGGTCTTAAAGTGAAAAAGAATAAGTGTAAACTGTGTACAGATCGTGTTGAATTTTTAGGGTATTTAATTGACAGTCAGGGTATCCACCCGACCGACAGCAAATTGAGAGCAATAAAAAACGCTTCCAGACCCCGAAATAAGGCCGACCTCTAGGCGTTTCTAGGCCTTATCAATTTTTATAACGTATTCCTACCACACAAAGTGACTGTTGCTGAACCTTTACATCGTTTACTGGACAAAAAAGCAAATTGGGTATGGGGTCATAGAGAAGAGCAGGCGTTCCGTAATGTGAAAAAATTACTGACTTCTGATGCTGTACTCATGCAATACAATGAGACCTTGCCATTAAATATCACATGCGATGCATCGCCTTTCGGAGTGGGCGCCATATTGAGCCACGTATTGCCTAATGGTAGTGAAGCCCCTGTTGCCTATTTTTCAAAGATGCTTTCAAAAACTGAGTGAAATTATAGCCAGATCGATAAAGAAGCCCTTGCGATTGTGTCTGCCGTTAAAAGATTCCACGAGTACGTGTATGGCAGGGTTTTTACTATCGTGACTGACCACAAACCGTTGCTGGGGATAACAGCCGGAGATAAACTGACTCCATATATATTATCTCCCAGGATGACTCTGGTCAGAATTCTTGGCTGCTTATAATTATCGGCTGCAATACCGCCCTGGGAAAGCCATTCCCCACGCCGACGCATTGAGCTGAACACCGCTTCCAGAGACTCTCGACGACCCTGCACCTACAGTAACCACGTTGCAGATTGAGACACTTCATGCAACGCCATTAACCGCCCGTGATGTCACGAGAGAAACAAGACGTGACCCCACCTTAGCGCGAGTCCTCAGTTGGGTGGAACGCGGATGGCCAGTGGACCAATTACCAGACAACTTCGCACAATTCAAAACTCACCAAACAGAGTTGTTTTCTCAAAAGGGCTGTATCATCTGGGGTGATAGAGTCGTTTTCCCAGAGCGACTCCAACAAACAGTACTGAGAACCTTGCACGATGGCCACCCCGGCATCGTGCGAATGAAAGCCCTCGCACGAAGCTACGCATGGTGGCCAGGCATCGACAAGCAAATTGAGACTTGGGTCAAAGTTTGTCATAGATGCCAAGAAGCCAGCAACACTCCACCAAAGGCAATCCCAACCAAATGGGAGACACCACGGGGACCCTGGTCCCATATTAACTTGGACTTTGCTGGGCCAACCAAAGGCCACACCTTTTTGTTAACCATCGATGCCTACTCGATTGGCTCGAGATCCATCGTATGAGGAACACGACCACAGAAGCGGTCATCAAGAGACTGGAAAGACTGTTTGTAACCCACGGATTACCAGATGTTCTGGTATCCGACAACGGGCCCCAATTTACCACGCTGTCCTTTGAGCAGTACCTGGCTGATCGCGGTGTCAGACATGCGCTCACTTCGCCTGTGCACCCTGCGGCCAACGGTAGGGCTGAGCGCATGGTCCAATTCATCAAGAGAATGCTACAGAAAATAGACTACGACAACATCGATGAGGAAATCAACCAAATCCTTTTTCTACAGCACATCACACCTCACAGCGTCACCAACAAAACTCCTGCCGAGCTGCTAATGGGACGGAAGCTCCGCTCCCACCTTGACCGGTTACACCCAGCTTACGAACCGGAAAAACCACTCGGATCCAGCGGCCGATGCCGTACCTTCCAGGTAGGTGACTTGGTGTACGCTAAAAACCTATTGGGTGATCCGCTGTGGATGGAAGCGACGGTAATCCATGTAACTGGCCCAAGATCCTACCTTGTACAGTGCCCTGACAATAGACTTTGGAAACGCCATATCGATCAATTACGATCACGGCTCCAGTCAGGCAATTCCGAACTCCCTTATGACCAAACTGAGGGGGGGGGAGATACAGAGGAAGACGAATTCCAACTAGAGGAAAATCCCCTTGAAGGGAACAATAGCGGAACAGAGACACGGGAACTGGAACCAGGGATGGGAATAAGTTCACCTCAGGGAGTTACCGAAAATAATAGTGACAACGGAAATGCGAACTCTGAACCAGAAGCACCCCTGTCACCAAACAATGATCTACCTCAGCAAGAATGCAGCCAAATGCAAGACGCACAGCGAAAATCAAAAAGACTAATAAAACAACCGTCCTACCTTGAGGACTATGTGACCGCGCCCCGTAAACAGAAGCCAGGGGGAAGGGGTGTTGTGAATGCATAAATATTAAATAAAGTTATCTTGAGCTTGAAGTCTAGTGTAGGGTTCTGGCCCTGCACTTCTGATTGGCTGTTAATGGCAGAATCGGATTGGTCCGTTCAGGAGGATCTGATTGGCCATTAACGGGCCACTTGCATTGGTTAACAGAACTAGCATTTCTGGATTGTTATTGATTGAATAGTTATTGGGTTGCCTCTATAAGGAAGGCTATAGCAGCCGTCCAGTTTGAGCTGTCACACCATGTAAATAAAGAG
>BHEV01019739.1:0-14030 GCA_004319985.1 Emydocephalus ijimae | reverse complement strand
TTTATATGTTCTATTGGCTTTCTTCTTTAATTATTATTAATTTTTCTTTTAGAAAAGATTTTTCAAGTTGTTATGCCTGGAGTGTGTATTGTGTTTTCTGTAAAATTAATAAAATTTGTAAAAAAAAAAAAAAAAAAAAAGCACCTTTTGGACAGAGTAAATAGAGAAAACAGCAGTAAAATTCCAAGTTGTGGTCATGTAATATCTTACTTAATGTTAATGACCCATGATTTGCTTAACAACAAAAGCAGAAGTGATGCAATCATATACATATATAGTGTACACACACACCCAGTACACCAAAATATCTGGACCGATAAAATTTTAGTTTGCACCAATAGGGTAATGGACCCACTACAACTGAATTCCTCCTCTTAATTTAAAAAAGAAATTGCAGATGTGTAAAATTCAATATTTATTTGAAGTGCAATATGTGCAAACTTACTTTTTTCAGGAAAATGCCGTTTTTCTTTATTAGGAGGAGTTATTTTTATCCAGGATGTCCTGCCACTGTCATACTCCTGTTTTTCTTCTTTGTAGTTCTCTAGTGAAGCCCGATTACTTTGAGGATAATGTTTTTTCTGGGGCCTGAGCCAATACATTTCACTCTTTCCTTCTAGGAAACATCCCGATTCCCTCATCTTATTATATTCAAGCAAGCGCTTTTTCACATCTTCAGCCATGATAGTGAAATGTAGTTGTTACCGTGAGACAAATTCCTGTGTTTTAAAATAACAATGCATATAATACAAAATACTCCGACCTCACTTGCTTCATACTTTTTATGAATGAAAACAGGCAAAACTGATTTGCCTAGCCTTAACAGAGATGAAGTCTGATATACACTTGCTAGAAAAGATGATGCAGCTGATCTCAACAGAAAAATATTATTTTCAAATGTGGATAATTCATGCACTAATCGTCCTGGAATCCATTCCTAAAAACAGCGTACAGGTAAAACTCAAAAAATTAGAATATTGCGCAAAAGTTAATTTATTTTAGAAATGCAACTTAAAGGGTGAAACTAATATATGAGATAGACTCATTACATGCAAAGCAAGATAGTTCAAGCTGTGATTTGTCATAATTGTGATGATTATGGCTTACAGCTCATGAAAACCCCAAATCCACACTCTCAGAAAATTAGAATATTATATGCAATCAATAAAACAAGGATTGTACACAGAACAATATAGGACCTCTGAAAAGTATAAGCATGCATATGTACTCGGTACTTGGTTTGGGCCCCTTTTGTAGCAATTACTGCCTCAATATGGCATGGCATGGAAGCTATCAGCCTGTGGCACTGCTGAGGTGTTATGAAAGACGAGGATGCTTCAATTGTGGCCTTCAGCTCTTCTGTACTGTTCGGTCTCATGTCTCTCATCTTTCTCTTGGCAATGCCCCATAGATTCTCAATGGGGTTCAGGTCAGGCGAGTTTGCTGGCCAATCAAGCACAGTAATCCCATGGTCATTGAACCAGGATTTGGTGCTTTTGGCAGTGAGGGCAGGTGCCAAGTCCTGCTAGAAAATGAACTCAGCATCCCCATACAGCTCGTCTGTGGAAGGAAGCATGAAGTGCTCCAAAATCTGCTGGTAGATGGCTGCGTTGACCCTGGACTTAATGAAGCACAGTGGACCAACACCAGCAGATGACATGGCTCCCCAAATCAACACAGACTGTGGAAACTGCATACTGGACTTCAAACATCTTGCAGTGTGTGCGTCTCCATTCTTCCTCCANTGTGTGCCTCTCCATTCTTCCTCCAGACTCTGGGTCCTTGGTTTCCAAATGAGATGCAAAAGTTGCTCTCATCAGAAAAGAGGACTTTGGACCACTGAGCAACAGACCAGTTCTGTTTTTCTTTAGCCCAGGTAAGATGCTTCAGGTGTTGTTTGTTGTTCAGGAGTGGCTTGACAAGAGGAATACAACATTTGAAGCCCATGTCCAGGATCTGTCTGTGTGTGGTGGCTCTTGATGCACTGACTCCAGCCTCAGTCCATTCCTTGTGAAAGTCCCCAACGCTTTTGAATGGCCTTTTCCTGACAATCCTCTCCAGGCTGCGGTCATTCCTGCTGCTTGTGCACCTTTTTCCCCCCATACTTTTCCCTTCCACATAACTTTCTATTAATGTGCTTTGATACAGCACTTTGGGAACATCCAACTTCTTTTGCAATTACCTTTTGAGGCTTTCCCTCCTTATAAAGGGTGTCAATGATGGTTTTCTGCACAACTGTCAGGTCAGCGGTCTTTCCCATGATTGTGATTCCTACTGAACCAGACTGAGGGACCATTTAAAGGTTCAGGAACCCTTTGCAGGTGTTATGGCTTAATTAGCTGATTAGAGTGGAACACTTTGAGCCTAGAATATTGAACCTTTTCACAATATTCTAATTTTCTGAGATTGTGGATATGTGGTTTTCATGAGCTGTAAGCCATAATCATCTTAATTATGACACATCATGGCTTAAACTATCTTGCTTTGCATGTAATGAGTCTATCTCATATATTAGGTTCACCTTTTAGGTTGCATTACTGAAATAAATTAACTTTTGCACGATATTCTAATTTTTCAAGTTTCACCTGTACAACAATGGCCCTGCTGGATGAGGCCAAAGTTGATATTAGTCCTGCAATATTTTTCATAATAATAAACCAGATGCCTCTGAAGTGGTAAGAGATATAATCATCTCCCACCACTATCACTTGCAACTGGTCTTGGATTTTTCAAACCCAACAGCCTTTGTTAGATCCATGTACAGAAATTAATTAATTTGCTGTTAAAGCCATCCAATGTAACAGACTACCGAGGGTGCTAATTATTTCCTCAATTCATTTTGGGGAAAAAGCACTCTTTTAAGCACTGTTTTGAATCTCTCCCTAGTCAGCTTCATTGGATGACCTACCACCATTTTGTGAGAGAGGAACAAAATTCTCTGTTCATTTTATGTGTGGCTTTATTCCTCTCAAGAACTTTCCGCCTCAGTGCCTGTTTTCTAAGTGAAGATGTCCCAAAGTCTTTCTTGCAGGGAAGATAGTCAAGTGTTCCAGCTGGATAGGTACTGATTTATCAAATATATATGGCCACCTATCTCAGGAATGTGATTTTGCATGGTGCACAAAAAACAAATGAACCCCCAAACTTTCTTCAAAGACCATTAAAAACAAATCAGACATAAATAGAAACAAGATCAGGAGACAGTAGTTCTAATTCCCAAGATCTAGAAGATCCAACTGAATAGTAGAAGTTTGGCTCTGGAGAAGGCTGCCACAAAAATATTGCTGGATAGGGCAATGCAAAACCCCATTACATCAAAGATGCTGCAGTAGTCCTCTTAATTCAGCTTTTGAAATTCTCTGGCCAGCCAATTCATTTGATCAGAATTGGTCTGCATTTCCTCTGCCCTATTTATTTTTGAGCACTTTTTCCAATTCCATGTACATGTAGTCAGTAAGGGCTCTTTGGAATTCTTTAAGGTAGAATGAATCATATAGTTCATTTGCATAGTTTTAAAATCCATATATCACCCTTTCATCCCTTGCCCCATTCTGTGATTCTATTTCCTTCATGTGAGTATCCTGATGGCCCTTCAAATCTCTCCTTCCTTCTGGATAGTCTGATGTGATTTCCCATGTTAAGATTTTTTTCCTTCCTTTTGTGTTCAGTTTTTCCTACATAGTAGATTCTTATTTACAGAAACTGTTCATTAGACAGCTTTACAACGCTAGGAATAGTAAGTACAATGGTAGCTCTGAAGAATATCAGCCAAAAAGTTCATGTTCCAGTTGGTATTTCTAGCTATTTGTAAAATCTCTCCAGAGTTTAGGATTATTACCTGAGAGTGATAAATCCTGTAATGTTCTAAAAGTTTCTTTTTAGAGAATGTTAGTTATTTAGGGGGCATATATCCTGTCTAGAAAATATTCTGAAAGATGTAAACTACCTCTTTCCTGTCTTGTCATATTTACACAGATGCCTATTAACAATGTAATTAACTTTTTCTTTGAAAATTATTGAAAAAATGGAGTAATCTGATCTGCAGTATATATTATATAGACCACTGTTTTTTTTCTAGAGATATTGACACATGAGATTATGAAGATTATAAGACTCTTGCTTGAAAATGCAGATGTTGGCCTTTTTCCTGGTCAAGTAATAAACATGATAAACATGATTTTCTCCTCTTACAAAAAGGTAATTCACACCACTGTAACTTCCCACATAACCAAATTATAATAAAAGCTGTTTAATATTCTTTCTTATGCCAACATACTGAAAGATTATAGGGGAATGATAGAACATTAACTTAAAATGTAATTGAGTATAACATAAAGTTCAGAGAGGCATTTCTAATACAACCCCTCATCTTCAACCTCAGAAGTTGTGACACACCATTTTAGTTTAATAGTTTTAAAAGATTTGTAGAATTTTTAAGCTCCTCTTTGGCATGTGAGGTTGCCATCTTTAGAACTATACTGTAGGCTATTATTTTTCAAAAGCACAGAGAACTTTGAAACACATGGCTTCTGCCCAGACCTGCTAGATGTCACTAAGACTCCAATAGGGATGGAAGTATTTTCAGATTCGCCAGATTCTTTTAACTTCACAATAAAGGTGTAAACTGGTACACCTGGTTGTGCTTAGTTTGGATACCTAGCAAGGCTAACATCAATTTTGCAAATCTGGAAGTACCTCTTCCCTTTCATTCTCAAGAAAACTAGGAATGTTTTCATCACCCCTCCTCTTTCGGACTCAAGTTTTGTTAACGAATCATTGTTGGGGGCTCTTCCTCCTGGTCTCTCAAGATCATTATCATATACCATTGTTGCTTATGGTTTTATGGGAAACACCATCACAGCAATTAAAACTACTGATAACTTCAATTGTCAGAAGCACTATCATTACTGATGTTTCCCCTAGCAACTCATACTAGCACCAAGACAAATAGCCATTAATAGCCCCATCCTTCATGATATGAATCTGTCTTTTTAAAGCTATAATGTCCATTATATACTTGGTAGCACTGCATTTAATAGTTTAACCATTTATTTGCATTATTTAAAGTATTAAAACTGCTGAAGAACTTTTTATTAGTCTGGATTTACTGGAGCTCAAGCCACTAATTATTATACATTGGCTGAGTTGGCTTCTACTATTTGTATAGTTCTATCCATTGAAATAACTTTTTTTAACTTTCAGATTTTTGTTTAACAAAAGAGGAAGTTTGCGTAGAAATCTTTGATGAGAGGCTTCATTAGCCTTTTGAAATCCAAATAAACAATGATTCCTTGATCTTTCTAATCCACATGCTCACTGACACGTACCTATGCTTTGCAGAACTGCATTTTTCGCTGAAATTAAGTTCTCAAGTTTTAATAGCTGTTGAGAAACGGTCACTCTTAACTAAGAATCTTAGAAGGTTCCAGAAATGCTTGGCAACCAGCAATTCAAATTGTGGCAAAACCAGTACACAGACATCTATTTTAATCAATTGTTGGTAAGTTGAATTATATGTTGCACAATAAAGCAAAGGACCTTATCACAAGGCACAAAGACAAGAAACTTCAGCAGACAAATGAAATTTAAAAAAACCAGGGAGATCATTTGCAACTATCCAAGAAATGAATATGTCTTGGCAATCTCTTTGTTGAACCAGGTCCCATGATATTGCCTTTAACTTATTCTTAGCTCATGGCTGAAAAAAACTTTCCAGTTGTTCTGGTTTTAAATAAGTGTCCCCACCCAAAACAAAGCAAAACTGGCAGAAACTCATAGCAGATCACTCTCAACTGAGCTGCAGGAAAGGGAATCAATCCACTCCTATTGGTTGTTTCACAAGTCCTAAGCCCAGTTCTCTATCACCATAGTTGCTTTGCTCCAGATACTGTGAACTAACACAACAGCCAGAGGTGGCTATAGCCCTTACGTCTCCACAGTCAACCAAACAGCTTTTGGTTAGGCTGGGGGAGCTACCAGCAAAGCTTTCCCTCTTATCTTGCAGGTCCCACAATACTCCCAACAACAGGGAAGGGGAACTGCTGAGTTTTGGGATAGGCAACTCTCCTGCTTTATTTTTATCACTTCTGTTCCATCTTTGTACAAGTCTTATTTTGGCCAACAGGGTAAACACAGGAGAGATGAGTCAGCATCAGTCAAAACTTGCACATCATTGCATCTCTGTTCTTAGTAGTGAATATTGTTCCTGTGGTGATATTTAAGCCAATATAGCCAAGGAATTTAACCAGTAAAAGTTTGACTTTGTTGTATGCAGAACATACACAGCAGTTGGTAAGAAAACAAAATGGAGTTCACTATAGCTTTGGGATCAGCAAATCAGACTAGAACTTTTAAAGTTTTCTACCATCTCAAGATGGTTAGTACTTTAATGTGACAGTGCAAAAATGCCTTAAGTACCATAGTTGCAATTCTTTAACATCCATAAAAATGTTTCCATACATTAGTGGTGGTCTCTTCCAGTAGATAAGAAATTTGCATTGGGTTAATTGATAGCCAATATGTACGACTCACAGCAAAAATACATATCTTTCAATACTGTAGAAATTCACAGAATCCCAGTTCTGTACTATTAAAAAAATCATACAGAACTGTTTAAAGTTTTAAAAAACAAGTAAAAAAACCCATCAAAAATGCTGAAATTGCTGATTTCCCCTGATTTTGTACTCTGGAACAAAATCCTGAGGACTGCAAAAATTGTAGTTTTGGAGAATTTGCCCAGAAGTGATAGTAGTTTGCATATCAGGTCATCAGGATAAAAAGCTATTTTGAAATTTAATTGGGTTCTTTTAATTTTTTAAAAAATATGCAAGCCTGAACCTAATGTCCTCTAAGAGCCAACTATAAAAAAGCAGGAAACAGCACCAGATAATAATCAGAAAGGAAATAAAATTATATTATTTAAGATTGGCAGGGCAAGAGGCTACATCAGGGGAGGGATTTAACTGGTGTTACTACCAGTTTGGTGACTGCATTTTGTGCACGCACGCGCCTGTAAAAACACTTAAGCTGTGCCACCCGGACAGCTGAAAGTAGCTGCGGGTGGGTGCACAGCATTTGAAAAGCCACTTTTTTCCTGCTTTTTCAACCTCAACTGTGCCACACAAAAGCAGCTGAGGTTGAAAAAGCAGGAAATAAAAGACAGGTAAGAGTGTGGGTGGGTCAGCCAAACAGCAGCAAACACAGAATTAGGTTCTGTGTTTGCTGCTCTTCAGAGCTACCGATTCTATAGAGCCAGGCAGAACTGGTAGCATCCCATCCCTGGGCTACATATAAACACTGACAGAAGAGACTGTGGAGTCCTTGGTACTCTCTGAGCTCAGTCAGTGAACTCCACTCCTTAGCAATGATGTTACCTAGCCAGGTAATGAAACATCTGCAGAAAGCAACCAAGCCCAGAGGAGCAAGAACCCATTCACAGTCAATTCCTTCCTAGCGCATTATCTCTTCCGAAGACTACAAAACTGTTTATCGGCCCCTAAAAATGATTAACCTGAAGCATTTTCAGCCCAGCCATCTTAATATCTTTCAGATGCTCTTTTGTGGCGTGCTAACTCCACAAATTGGATATTCCCTCCCAGTGTCTGTAATACCTTGAGCTGGTTTAGATTGCAAGAAACTGTAGTCCAAGAATTTTTCTAGGACAAATCGGGGAAGGTGGCGGTAAGAAACAGCTGCTTTTCCATAAGGCAAGAGAAGCCGAGGTCTAAGAGAAAACCGGTTGTGTTTCTCCACCAGTCTTTTCCTACAACCCAACTACCCTCTTCTTAATTTTCCAGAAACATATACTATCATGTGACTTCTTCTGAAATTGACTGGCTCTCCATATCGTATATGGTGACATACGTGCCTCTCAAACGTTTAGGAACCTTTAAAAAAAATAAATAAACCCGCCGTCTAAACCTGGGAAAGATGCTACGAATGAGCTGCTCCTGCCGCTCCCCTCCTCCCGATACCTCGCGAGTTGTGTCTGAGGGATTAGACGCATGATGCAGCAATCTGTGAAAGGTGGACCAGCTGCCACGCCAATCCTTTCCACGTGGCCGGAGGGAAAGTCTCGGCGAAAGAGACGCGCTACAAGCCCCGGTTCCCCAAACGAGGCCGGGCAACGTGGGAGCCCTTTTGGCGCAGGACTCAGCCCGGCCTCGTTCCTCCAGGATTGGCGGAGCTGCGATAGCGCAAATACCTCTCCGTCCCCTCATTGGCTTAGAATCTCTCCTTCGGAACGTCTCCCGATCGAAGAGGAGACTAAGTACGCATGCGGAAGCCGGTATCGCGTCTTCGGTGATTCAGAGGCGCCAGAGCTTCCTTCAATCTCTGCCTGGATTCTCTGGGATGACCGTTAACGGGTCGGGGAAGCGAGGCCGCAGCTCAGCCAATCTTAGAGTTGGGGAGGCAGAGATGAGAAGGGAGGGCTAAATGCAAGGCGCGCCCGGGAGGGCAAGCGAAGCATCCCCAAAGCGAAGGCCGGGACGGGAAGCGCTTGGCCAGCACCTGAGAAGGCAGGCTGGAAGTAGCCGCGGGCACACCTGCGTGGGGAGGCGGAAGGGAAAGGGGCCGCGCGTGTAGCGGTTCTGCTTGAGGTAGTGAAGGGAGGTTCCTAGCAGGGGTCCGCCGGCAGGTAGGTTCGGGCGGGGCGAAGGCCTCAGGTCGGGGGAGCCAGAATGGGCGGGGAGGGAACGGAGATGGCCGAGCCCGGGGAGAGCAGCGAGGCTAGCGGCGATGTTGGGGAGGAAGCCACTGTGCCAGCCCTCCAGTCCAATGGATACCTGGCCGGCAAAAAGCTGGACAAGGGCGGCAGCTGCATGCCTTTGGTGACCGAGAAGGATGTGGCGGTTGGAAGAAACGCCATTTCCTTTGCTGATCTCGAGAAGTATCCAGAAGCGGAGGCGATGCTGTCTGACTGTACCATGGGGGTGAAGCTGACCCCTCGCCTTTCCAAACGGAGGCTGCTGGTGCTGGCCGTATTCAGCTGCTATTCGCTAGTAAATGCCTACCAGTGGATTCAGTATAGTATATTGACCAGTGTCTTCACTCGGTACTATAATGTGACTTCTTCAGAAATTGACTGGCTCTCCATATCGTATATGGTGGCATACGTGCCTCTCATATTTCCGGCCACTTGGTTGCTGGACACCCGTGGCCTCCGTCTCACTGCCTTGCTGGGATCTGGACTAAATTGCCTGGGGGCCTGGATTAAGTGTGCCAGCGTCCAGCCAAATCTCTATCTGGTCACTCTGCTGGCTCAGATTGTGTGTTCTGTAGCCCAGGTCTTCATTTTGGGCTTGCCCTCCCGCATTGCTTCTGTTTGGTTTGGACCCAAGGAAGTGTCCACTGCTTGTGCTGTAGCTGTTTTGGGCAATCAGGTGAGTAGATAAAGAGGAGAAAGTTTGTGGCAAGAGATGCATGAGGTAGGGATGTTGATGGATAACTTTGGTGAGAAAAAATAAGTACTTTTCGATTTAAGAAAAAAAAAATCTCGTTTCCATTCTTAATAGATGAGCACTGATCATTCATAACCTTGTTGGCATTGGTGATTGAAGCAATTAACTTGAATAAGCAAGGACATTTACAATTAAATCATCTTCATATATTTAATCCAAATCCTTGCTAATTGGATTTGTATTTTCTGTCTGATGCTGTGATGTCAGTAGGGCATCATGTAAGTTTTCATGTTTCAGTTATAACTCTCTAATAATTACAGAACTAATAATCTAGAAATATGAGCATATTTCAAATAATATTTTCTGCAAGAGTTTTGATATTTTAATATTCAGAAAATCAGGAAAACAAATGAATATAAAATGTTATTGTAACATTCTTGCATTCTAAATATAGTTCTGCACCTTTATCCAGAAAAATCATGTCATTTAAATATAATAAATTAGAACTGTTACTAGCTGTTGATTTCCTGATGAAAAAGCAATGTTTTTCCATTTTCTTGTGATACAAACTTTCAAGTTTATGTTGTTATTAATTACTGTTTAAAGGTATTACCAAGTATGTTGAGAGAAATCCAACACAGAATATATGTTTGGATTTCAAAAAAAACCATTCATACAATCCTTTACCAAACACTCCTGAATAATTATAATGGCCATAGGAGTATTAAAAGTATTCAACTTTTCAAGAATTGGTTATTGGTTAAAACATAGGGGAGCAGGGAGAATACGCAATTTCATGTTGAAATGTGCAAATCAGTTTCTGGGATAGTTCAGTGGGGTGCTGGTGTAATATTATGTTCTAGAAATGAATAGGAAGGAAACGGAAGTATATAATTGCCATTGTATGTAATTATTTTATAATGTGACTGCTGTGTCTGTAAAAAATATGAAACTGGAAAAGGAGCACCTCAAATGATTAGGGGATTATATCAATTTTTCTGTTAGACAATATTACAGCATTTAAAGCTTTTTTCTTAAAAGCAGAGAAAAGGGTTTGTAAAGAGATGTAAAACATTTATGATGGAAAATGTGTATGTAACCTGATAATGCATAATTAGACATGGTGATGGTCGCAAATTTAGATTATTTTAAAGGAGAATTAGACAGGTTGTAGGGGGAGTTGATCTGTTCATATCTGTAATTCTTGGTTGCATACTAATCCCAGAGAGTTAGATGTGAGAGCTTAAATAGAAGCTCTTGGGAAGAAACAGTAAATCAAGGCTATTGTCTTACTGTTTATGATTATGCATTTGAATGTATTTTGGATTGTTGTATGATACCATGTTGGCTAGATTGACCCTATCCTAATCTAATAGATTTCTTACGCTTTCAGATTTATTCTAACACAATTTTCTTTTTATTTAATAGCTAGGCACAGCAATTGGCTTTTTATTGCCTCCAGTTTTAGTTCCAAACACACATGACCTGAATCTTATCGGACATAATATCAGCATAATGTTCTATGGCACAGCAGGAGTATCTACTTTCCTGTTTTTATTAACAGCGGTTGGTATGTAAAACATTTCAATCTAACAATAACAACAACAACAATAATAAATAGTTTATAAATTGAAGTTGAGTGATTATGGAGGAAGAAATCAATGGTTGTACCAATAGTAATAGCCCTTGGAGCAATACCCAAAGCTGCCTAGATACATGGAAATTTTGAACTTATTAGACCTGAATATCCTGACTTTGCAAAAAACCACTACTCTTGACTGCTTCTCTCAGGGGTGTCAAACTTGTGGCCCGCAGGCCAGATGTGTCACATGCTGACCATGCCCACCCCCATTTTAATGAAGGGGAAAAAAGTCTCCATACATCATGTGACGTGGCAATGCAAGTTTGACACCCCTGGTCTATATACTCAAATGCTACCTTAACAGCTCTTAGGTCCTTGGTTAGGATTTGAACTGTTAAGTTTTTACTAGTCCCAGGCTGTGAATTGAAATGAAGATTAACAACAACAATAACAATAATAATAAAAGAATTATGTCAATGTATTATAAATAACATTTTGGGTTGTTTTTCCTAGAATTAGCTGTAATTAGAAATTGTAACATATCTATGAGAAGATAGTAAGGAAAAGTATAATGGGATGTTTCGGATAAGAGGACTAAGAAGCCAATTAAAGGAAAAGTAAAAGAATTACCAGAATTGTACTAAAATATGACCAGAAGAATTACGGAGTTAAACAATGGAAAATACTACAGTAACCAAGGAGGGATTGCAAAATCTGAGATCCTATGAATATAAGAACTTGCAACACTTGATGAATGAGGAAACCTCAAGCAAAAAAAAAAAAGATTGTATCTGATAGCAATGAAGAAAAAAAACTTGGTACTAGCTTTGGAAACATAATATGGCATTAATGCTGTTGCTGGTCACTATAGTTCTATCGATAGAAGTATAGAATAACACAACTATGGTGCAATTCCTTTGGCAAATTCAAGACAACGAAGTGACACATATTCTCAGGTTTCAACTGCTCATTAGAATGCATGGTTACGTGAGCAACTGACAATCAAAATTGAGAAAATAAATGACTTAAATTCTAGTAAGCAAGCTTCCTCATAAAAAGTTGGATGCTGCAGCTTCTGACACTGTTAAAAATCTTGTTTGTTTTAAAAGAGCAAGTTTTACTTTCAAGGACGGGAGTGGTTCAACACTCGTTGTTGCCATTCTTATAGTTCTCAAGATGAAGAAGATGGCTATGCATCAGAGAATTTTAGGAACCTTAGTTGGGAAGGGAAGCTTTTTGGACAAAGATCCTTTGCTCATTACATATGAAAAAGTGGAATTTGTTCTGTGATACCTACAGGTAGTCCTTGACTTACGACCAAATCGAGCCCAAAATTTCAGTTGCTAAGTGAGACAGTTAAGCAAGTTTTGCCCCATTTTATGATTGCTTGGTTTCCATAGTTGTTAAATGAATTGCTTCAGTTGTTCAGTTAGTAACACGGTTATTAAGCGAATCTTTGACTCTGCTTGTCAGAAGATCTCAAGTGATCACATGACCCCAGGACACTGCAATCATCATAAATATGGCTCAGTTGTCAGGCGGCTGCATTTTGATCACATGACCATGAGGTGTCTCAGCTGCCTCTGAACTCCTGAGCAAAGGAGACAGCAGACACAAAGCAGACAGTACTCTTTGATGTAGTCACGTTTCAGCTTTAATTTGAGCAGTCAGGATTAACCAGCAAGAATGGGAAACCCGTGAAAAGCCAGCGTTTAGAGCTAACGCCTCTCAGTGCTTTAAATACTTCCTTTGTAAACAACCGTGGGTTAACCAACATCTGCCCCCTCCTAATACCATGCCCTCCTAATATCTGCTTGCCATCCTGCTTTTCCTTATCCTACCCCTTAATCATCCACCACTGTGCTTCTATGCTATCCAATTCCCCCTAACCTATTCCGCAGTCTATCCCACCCCTGTGCTCCCTGCGCCGTTCCCAAACGTTGCAAACAGCCACAGTCACACCAATTCAGCCCCATGCAGTACAGGTTATTGCAGCCTCCCAGTCGCTCCACAGCAGTTCTCTCACAGTGAAAAGTCAGGACTGCCAGGTCTTCCTGAGTTCCTGGGCAGCCATAGCTTGCTGATGGCTCTGGAACAAAACAGAAGGCATGCATAGCATGCTGTGGCTGCTGATGTCACCCCCTCCTGCGCCCCTGCTGATGTGT
The DNA here is from genome assembly GCA_004319985.1 of Emydocephalus ijimae. NCBI lineage: Eukaryota > Metazoa > Chordata > Lepidosauria > Squamata > Elapidae > Emydocephalus > Emydocephalus ijimae. The sequence continues at coordinate 882 of BHEV01019739.1, read as the reverse complement.
CGGGCTCCAGAGCAGGTTGGAAAGCATCTGGAGCCCGACAGGCGCTGTAGTAGTCATAAGTATGAAAAACTGTCATAAGTCGCTTTCTTCAGTGCCATTGAACGGTCATTTAACAAACTGTGTAAGTCAAGGCCTACCTGTACTTTTTAACACATTGACTTTCAGGTTTTATAGTGACTGAAATTCCAAGTTATCCCAGTATCTGTGGAAACATGAACATTCTTCCTTTATTATACTGGTAATTTATTACATATGAAGGTGCATGTAAAACGGTTCCATCATGAGAAAATGTCACATAATATGTTTTTGTTTTCTCCCTAGTGTTCAAGGAAAAACCCAAATATCCTCCAAGTCAGTCTCAGGCTGTTCTCCTGGATCCATCTCCAAAAGATCACTCCTACAAACAATCAGTACTCAATTTGTTCAGGAATGTTCCTTTTATTCTTTTGCTGATAAGCTATGGTAAGCATTTATTCAACTTATTTAAAGATGTTTGTACCAAACATTGTGTTGTTTTTATAACCTGCCTTTCTTCTTGTACTTTAGTGATTCATTTGCTAAGAGATATTTATTAAATTGATATACCACCCATCTCCCAATTGAGTTGTGTAATTGCTATTATAAATTCTTATATAAATTTTTAAATTATTAATATTCATGTTAGAAACATGAAGATTAAAATTTCTCATGTTAATTCTGTTATACAGATATTATTCAATTTAACCATGTACAGTGCACTCTATACATTCAATTCTGAACCTGTATTAATATTGTTGAACTTTTTTTTCTGTGGTATATAATGTTTTTTTTTTTTTTAAATAAATTTTATTTTCAAAACACACAATACATAAATACACATAAACACAAAACATAAAAACATAA
>BHEV01019735.1:0-23467 GCA_004319985.1 Emydocephalus ijimae | reverse complement strand
ATAAATTTTATAAAGAAGGTAAAAACCCAGCAATAACTAAATAAAATCCTATATAAGCACTATCCATATCATTAAAAAAAATAATCGTATATATTAATACTCATTTATATCTTAAGCATTTTACTCTCAATACACATATAAAGACACAATCTTATGTACCTTCCAGAATCCCCCCCTTTTTTTTCAATTAAATTCACCCATTGTCTCCAAATAAGCTTTTTTTCTTTGAATCTTGTTTCACACCATTAAGGCTTCTCCTCCCCCCCTTTCTCTCTTGCTTATTCTTCTCCTTGCCCTTTTTACCCCTTTGTCTCTTCTCCTCCCTTTTCTTACTCCCTTTCCGTTGTTTTCTAACCTTGCATCCACTTTTCATCTCATTTTTCTCTTTGTTGGTTGCTTTTTCAAACTTTAAAATCCCCCTTTTCTTATCCTCTTTCTCCTCCTCCCGGAAAAAACCCATTGTTCATCGAAGATGGCTTCTTCTTCCTCTTCTTCTTTGTCCCAGTCATTCTGCTGCGTAGTCAACTTTTCATAAGTGGATAACGCCATTTCTAAAAATTGAAATAAAGTGCCCAAAGTATCTTTTCCATCTTGTTCTTCCTTTTTATATTTTTGATATTCAGTTTTTAATTCATCCACAAGCGATGCCATCATAAAAAGAGAAACTTTTCCCAAAACAACCACCCAAGTATTTTTAATCAAGAATAATTCAAAAAAGATTCCAAAAGTTAATACTTTTTTTTCCTTCTTCTACTTCTCTTTCTGGGGTTACTGTTTAATCAAAGAGGTCCAAATACCATATATCTTTCTTTAGAATTCTAGGCAATCTCCTCCTTTTTCAATTTCTGCCCCAATTTTTTTCCTCTCCCTTCCCACTTACAACAACAATTTTTAAATGATCAGAAATCCATACCTCCAATAAGGGTTTTCCGATTTCTGGTTCCACATGGCTTTGGTGGCAGCAGGAATTCGCGACCGTCCGCGATTCCTGCTGCGCTTGCCACCGAGGTGCCCCTGATCCAAATGGATCCGGGGGATATGGCTGCCCTGTAGAGGCAGCCGAAGAGAGAGGGGAGCCGGACAGGGGGTTGGGGATGTCATAGACCCTCTCCTCATCCGAAAAAACCCCTTTTTCCTGAGGTGGTGGAGCAGCAGTCAGTAATGGCCGCCACGAAGAAGCCTGCAACCAGGTAAGATTGTGCTGGAGGAAGCAGGAAAAGTGAAAGCGCTGGCTGAGCCGGGTCAATCAACATCTCTCAAACTCTCTGGAACTGAATTGTTTGAATTGCTGGAGGATACATTGTATCCCTAAGAAGATCGGAAAGCGGTGGAGAAAGCTGTTAAAGGGAAACTTTTTTTCTTTCTTCACTCTCCCACCCCATAGAAACAGCAGATGAAGATTTGAAATTTATTTGGGCACTGAAGAGAAATTATTTTGAAAGTTAAAGCCAAGGGACAGAAGACTCTTTGGACATTGGACTTAATAATTTAAGAAATTGGAAAACCCTTATTGACTTATGGATGGACTTTTAATGTAGTTATTAAGCTCAACAAAAGTTTTGTTCTTCACTCCTGCTTTACTCCCAGGACTATTCTTAGGCACAATAAGTGTCTTTAGATTCATTTAGTGCAAGTCCGTCAAGCATCAGAAAAATCAGGAGATTCAGATAATTCAAATGAGTAAAAGATTTATAAATCTTTTTATTTATAAATAAATGAGTAAAAAGATTTAGCTTGAGCTATTTACAGAATCTGAGCTACTAAAGGTCAAAGAAATTAAGGCATTCAAGGTGGGCTGGACTCAGATCTCTTGCAGATGCACAGGGACTCCTGGTTGATGTATTTGACCCCTCCCTCAGCTCAGCCTGGTCATCTTCTATGTCGACATTATCCTTGTATGCCTTTCTGTCTGTCTCTCCATTTTTATAGGAATGTGGAGGATTGGAAGCCACTTATGGACTTTCAGAAAATATTACCAATGCTTCTTACAAAATGGAGTATTGATATTTGGATCTGTGGAAATAATAAGCCTGCACAAATTATTCAGAAAGGCATTTTGCTCACAACTGAAATATCTTCCTTAGGTGTGCTCCTAAAAGCTGTGATCCATCTACAGCTGCACTACCCAAAGATTTAGTAATGGCTGTTGTGAGACACCCATTTGGTTTTCTGGATCTGCATGCTCAGAAATTCCATCCCCACAATTGCTAAAGTAAGAGTTTTCTGATTTCAAGGAGCAAATCTAGAGTGAAAAGTAAAGCCCCTCACCAAAATACCCTAACCCGAACCAAAATAATTTGCCTCCATGTGATTTAGTTATGTATTTAGATTTCCCTTTCTGGTGTTGTTTCAGGAGGCAACTAGACTTACTTGTTTTTTTCTTTGAAGACATTTCACTTCTCACCCAAGAAGCTTCTTCAGCTCTGGCAGGATAGTGGGGAATGGAGGGATTTATGTTCCTTGCAGACAGCTGGTCATTTGTATCCTTTTAGAGGGTCATTGAAGTACTTGGAGGTTTATCTATATCCTCAGGGTCACCTGAGTTGTGCTCCTGGTTCCTGTCGTCTGCAATTTTTTCCCCTCTGAAAATCCATTCCTATTCCCATACCATTCAAAGGGTGTTCATCCCAAATTGTATAGCTAATGTTAACTCATAGCATATACAGTATATGGATAGCTTTTCCAGGATGATCCATCCCATCTTGGCCCTTCAAATTTATCAACAGCAGCCACTGAGTAAACACTGTTTATAGCAGTACTGCAGTGCTACCTGCCAAAAAATCTGAAAGCAAATCCAATCTTTTCCTCTGCGTTGGACTATGGCAAACTCTCACCCTTTTCTTTCATTGCTACCAACACAATCTCCCAACAATGCTGGTAATTAAGGCTGTCATAACTTTCAATAACTGATCCCGTTATTCCATATTTTCCTTTTCCATAACTCCTTCTCACATGCTCCTTTCTCCTTCTCTTTCGCTATCTCCATGATTCACTTGTGCAATTGTCCACTGAGGTTTTTGGTTCAGCATTCTCCTCATCCTCATTTACAATCAACCTTTCTATTATGTACCTGACTCCTATGCTGAACATCTCCAGCCATGAATATGAGTACATATTCCGGAATCCATATAAACATCGCAAAGTAACCTGGCAAAATGTTGGGGTGGGGAGAACAGGAGGGGAAGAATGCTACTGCTAATAACAGGTTAGAAAAAAATCCCAGGTGACAGTGTCAACACTACTGATAATAATAACCTAGAAAAACCTCTGTCTTGGCATTGTCCTCAGGGCATTATAACATACACTGTTCCAAGCAGATTAAGTGGAGATAAGTTTTACAAATCTAATCTCACAGAAATTCATGATCAATTTTGGTTTACATCTGAAGTAACTGGTAAGGCTTGAATCTAGGTGAAAGTGACATGATATGAGTCAACAACTGTCTGCCAAGAGGGGTTTTTTTATCAGTTTTGCTTACTCAACACCTATCCCATACTAACTTTGTTTTTGTAAAGATAATGTTTCTGTTTGTTTGTTTATTTGTTTGTTTTTTAAAAACCCTTCTAAGACAGAGGCTATCTTTAACAGAATTTCTCATTCCTTTATTTTTAAAACTAAACAGTGGAAGTGACAATTTCCAAGTAGTCCAAATATGAACATTGTTAGCAGCATGGGATTAATAACTGGTGCATATTATGGAGCTATATTGAGATTGTCTTTTGAATAGGTGAACTGTTAGATAATTACAATTAGATGCCAACAATGAATTTAAATATATTTGAAATGAGAACATTTGTATTAATGTGATTGCTGAACTGGAGTAAATGAACCCAATAAAATATCCCACTGTATCCTGCTAAAGACAGTACACTAGAGTTATGAAGTTACTTATTTATGGACATCTCCTTATTCCTGCCAGCTTAGTATCATCTGCAAATTTGAGAAGTTCCTCTTTTATTTCCTCATCTAAATCGTTGAAGAGCACTGGGCCTAAAAAAAAACCCTGTGATACCCCACAGCCTACTTCCATTCATGTAGAGGTAATACTTTAAGGACTACTCATTGTGTATGGTTTGTCAGCCAGTTACAAATCCATCTGATGGTGATGGTATCTATCCCACTTTTCTCTAGTTTACCAAGAAGTAATTTGTGATTTACCTTGTTGAATGCCTTACTGAAATCTACAGCATTTCACTGGTCTACTAATTTCACTGGTCTACTAATTTAGTCACTATGTCAAAGAATGAAAAAAAATGGTTTGGTATGATCTGTTTTTCACAAACCCGTGCTGGCTTCTATTTTTTACTTTACTTGTTTCTAAAAATTTGCAGATCTGTTTTTTGATTATCTTTTTCTTTTCTTTTTCTCATCCAAGTAGCTTCATTGGTTCTGGCAGGAAGGTAGGGGTGATAGAAGGATTAGTTTTGAGAGGATGGGAAGAGGATTGTCTGCAAAGAAATATGGTCCTTCCAGCCTTCCCCTTCTCCCATCCTGTCAGAACTAATTCTTCCATCACCCCCACGCTTCTTCCAGAATCAATGAAACTTCTTGGGTAAGAAGCAAAATATCTTCCCCAATGGAAAACAAACCCAGTCCAGTTGCCTTTGGAAAAACACCTTTGAAACAGTTCTAATTAGAATTCCAACAATAAACAAGTTTATGGGAAGATAAACTAGAACAATTGTCTATTGGTGCTATGATGATATTGTGTGCACGATGATGTGCATCATAATAATAATGCAGAATTCATAACGTATCATTTGCACAATGATGTATGTGATGTCCACCTCCCTCCCTTTAGTTTTCCATGCAATGGTTATTGTTACATCCTTTAATCCATTTGGTCTATGATATAAATTGAAGTTTTGGGAAATAGGCCAGTGAGTTCCATTCTACCCATACAAACTCTGTAAAGTTTGAATCTGAACACTATCAGCTAATAAACAAAGCTAAATCTGAACCCATCAACTAAAAAACATCTAATTCAATATTCTGTAGGCAAATGGCTAAATAAAGAATGACAGGATCACACCAAAATTGAATTGAACTGAATTGCATTTAAATTAATTTAATTAAATTTTATATGATTAATTCCTATGTGTTTGGCATTTTTCTTCTTGTAATATTAAAAATTGCTATATTGTGGTAATTATGAGAGTCTAAGGAATAGAATAGAACTGGAAGGGACCTTGGAGGTCATCTGGTCCAACCCCCTGCTCTAGCAGGAGACCCTATACCATTTTAGATAAATGGCTGCCTTCAGTGATGGAACACCCACAACTTCTGATGGCAAGCTGTTCCACTAGTGAATTGTCCTCCTGTTAGGAAGTCTCATCTTAATTCCAGGTTGCTTCTCTCCTTGATTAGTTTCCATCCATTGTTTCTTGTCCTGATCTTTGGGCCTTTGGAAAATAAGTTGACCTCCTCTTCTTTGTGGCAGCCCTTCAAATACTGAAATATTGCTATCATGTTACCCTTAATTCTTCTCTAGCCAAACCCAAATCTTGCAACCGTTCTTCATATGTTTTAATCTCCAAGCCTTTAATTATCTTTTTTGCTTTTCTCTGTACTTTTTCAAAAGTGTCCATATCTTTTTTATAGTGTGGTGAGCAAAACTGTCTATAATTTTATAATAAAACTATACATTTGAGTTTGTTCTGCATTAGTTGCATAAAATAAAATAATCCAATATTCTTCAGATATGTAAGTTATGGGTATGTTAGATGAGAAAAAACATAAAGAATAAGGCTCAAATTATTTAGGTTTCATAAACTCTACTGATTTTTTTTACCCCATCTACACTTTCAAGTTATAGAGATTATATTAAGTGTTATTATTTACAAGTTTTCAAAAGATCGGCATCTGATCAGAGCAAATGGCTCTGGTTTTACTTGTTATTCTAAAAGCAACTAAAGCAAGTTCAAATCAAAAGCTATTATTCTGATGGTTCTCTTGAAACATCCACACCAGAGCATTATTTGTTTGCCTGGAGCTGGATCTTTGGATATGCTTTGAGTGCTGTATAATTTAAGCAACCACAATGGCAAATTTATTATGTCTAATCAGACATCCCAGATTTTGTTAGACCTCTAAACAATAAAGTGAAATCTAGATTTCAAACTGTGAGACATATGCAGATATTGGCAGGAAAATTAACAGCTCTGAAGACCTATAGTTATGAAAGTGCAAATATAATTTGAATTCTGTGCATCAAATCCTTAACTGCACAGTGAACATGTTGACTCTTCGATCACATATGTTGTAGTTGTATTTTTCCTTTCCTAAGGAACCAGACATGCCACTATTGTTTGGAAAGAAGAAAGTCAGCTGGAAGCTTGAAGAATTGCATTAGTGTCATTGTTTAAATCTCTCTTTCACCCTTTCACAATAGGGTGTCAAACTCATGGCCCACAGGCTGGATGCATCACATGCTGACCACACATGTTGTGGTCCATTGGCAGCCTGCGGAGACAATAGCAGGGTCGAATAGTATGGAGGAACATGGGCCAGTCTGGGAGTCTGGGGAAAACTTGGATGAGGGTTCTTAGTCCGATACAGAGATGGGGCCAGGGCCATCTGGGAGTTATGTTCTGACTCCAGAGCCTCCAGAATCTGACAACAGCGAGGCAGAGGAACAAAGGGAGCCTGTTCCCAGTGCGCATATGCAGAGAGCTGCCAGAAGGCAAGAACAGTTAAGACAGAAGGGGTGACTCGGGAGTAAGGCTTGGAGGTGATTGGCCCTCCCATAAGACATAAAGGAGGAACAAAGGGACAGAAACCTTTGCGGGAAGCAACTTTGTGGGTACTGTTCAACCTTTGCGGGAAGCAACTTTGTGGGTACTTGAAACCTGAAGCTCTGTGTTGAATTTGCACTCTGTTTGGCCTTGTATAACTAATTGGAAAGTTAGTTGTTGGCAGCATTTCAAGGAAGATAAAGGTGTGTGCTTATTAGACTTATCTTGGAGGACTTTGGCAAGCTTCCATGGGACTATTTACAAACTGTTTGAGGTTCATTATGGGCTGTGAATGACTAAAATTCACAGCCATTGAAATAAAGAAAAAAGTGTTTTGGGACTAATGTGTGTTCATTAATGTCGAAATAAGCCTTGGTCAGAACAACACCCACCTCCAGTTTAGTGAAGGGGAAAGAGTCATGATACATCATGTGACAACAACATGACGCTGCAAGCTTGATATCCCTGACTTACAAAGTCAAGAAAAAAAAATAAAGAAATGTTTAACTGAATGAAAGTGAATTACTTCAGAAATCCACTAGATTCCTAAAATTCCTCTCTGATTACAAACTGTCCCAATGTCCTCCACCCTCATCCTACATCTGAGCTACAGATATTTGCCTGAATAGAACTCGAACCACACATGGCATCTGTGGGACTCTCTGTATAAATGGGGCATGGTATCCTCCCCTCAGTGCGACCGTGGGCTCCTATATCAAACAATAGATCACATTGTGACTGACTCTAAGCCAAGGGTGTATAGTAGTAGAGTATCTGATTTTTTAAATATACAGTTTATGATACTGCACTTCAATGGTTAGATGGCCTGGATATTGATATCTGAGCACATATGTTTTAACAATTATCAGTATACTTTATTGGATTCTACCAATCTAGTTGAAATGTTAATTTACATAGCTAGTCCATTTATTATATGCCATACATTAAATAAATATGTCCTTGAGGATGTAGGTGATATCATATGAAAATCAGGTACAATAGTGTAATTGGGCAGGTCTGATGAGGCTGGAAATGACATGGATTTAATTTCACACTCAACCTGAAGGCTACTGGAAAATCCCTCCGGGCTCCACACTTTTTCCTGGTTATCTCCTCTGACAGAATTGTTATGAGCATAAAAAGAAGCAAAAACCATATCTTTATTGTTCAATATAAGTGACATCACAATATCAATATCAAAATTCTGCTCTCATGGAATTATTGCATTTTGCTCACAATATTTGTTTACAATATTGCAAAAGAACACAAGTTTTGCAATATCTTGTTAATCCAACATTTAAAATATTCCATGGAGCATTGTATAGGTCTTCAGCCTAATTTATGCAAACTCTTAATTGTGCATTCTGCAGTTGAGTTATTAACTGCTGTGTTTGTTTTGAATTAATTTTCATGTAAATATGATATATTAGTGGGGATTTTTATTTTATTTTTTTGATTGTAAACATTTGATTGCTCTTTTTATGACCTTCCCAACACAATCCTTAACCAAACCACCATGACATATATACAATGTTAACTTTTCCAAAGGCATCTTTTGCTAAGTTAATCTTTTTATGAAACATATAATTGGCCTTCATTAGGAATTCATTGTTTTAGGACTCCTGGATATAATCCAACTTTAATTTTAATTTTCTTCCCCAAACCCCAAAAACTAATAATAAATAAAATAAATTAATTTACATGGAATTGAAAACAATACATATAATTTTCACTATGTGATCTTACCAAAAAGATTGAAAATTCTCTGCTTAAATAATATCCTTTAATTGAAGGCATATGCTAATGAAGGGAACTGTGCAATGAAAGAAGATTCAGTCACAAATTCATTACTTGCTGCAGGTGTATAGAACTATTTAGGAGAAATTTATAAGATATTTATATTCTACCTGCTAGAGCCCTCCAAATGAACTTTTCATATCCCTAATGCTAGTTATTCCATAAAGAGTGCTTTACTTTACCATTCATCAGGTGGATTTTGACAAGGAACATATTGTGTATGAAGCCATAAAACTGAACTCAACCAATTCAATATCCAATCAACACATTTTGATTTCTTCATTTGCCTTCAGTCACATAACACTGGGATAGAAGAAAGATTGAGCTAACAGTTAATTCAATAGATGACAGGTAGGAATTACTTTATTTAGAGGATTGATATGCTAAAATGATAACATGGTGGAAACCATGGTGGAACAGATCTTTACACACACACACACTAACACACAAACTTACACACCAGTTGTGACATAGTTCATGGATAATGACATCCTCATTTTAAATGATAAAGGTCAGGATCATTAAAGTTGAGTTTTGCTATGTGGTTTCAACAATGCAATCATCATTAGTGTTCCTGGTAACAATACAGAAATAATTCACCCTTCCTTTGGTTCTATCTATCAGTGTTGAGAATATTTGTAAAGATCCGTTTTTCAAGATACATTCATCACCATTCAATCAGAAATGAAGAAGCTTCTTGGATGTGAAGCAAAACGTCTTCAAGGAAAAACAAAGAAAGTCCAGTTGTTTTTTGAAAAAGCACTTTTGAGACAACCATGATCTGGATGACTGAGAATCTCCATAGGCATTTGTAAAGACACATTTTCCAAATGTTTCCAGGCATTTGTGAGCTGATTTAATATTATTTTATTTTTAATATATACTTTTATCTTTTGATCCTGGTATTTTGTCTTTATTTTTAAGTTTGTAATATTCTTTGAGTCTTTTTAGAGCAGAAAGGTGAGGTTTAAATGAGTATTTTTTTCTAATGTGGCAAGTTTAAGATGTGTGGACTTAGCTCCCATAGCTCCCCATTCAGATGAGACCATGACAATAAAAATGAGATTGCACTCTTTGGCGACATGAGCTCTTGATATTTATTACTGTAGGGTACAATAACAGAATCATGGCAGCCTTCTACTTTCCCTCTTCCTCTCTTATACCAAATATAGTCTTTGACTTATAACAGTTCATTTAGTGACCGTTCAAAGTTAAAACAACACTGAAAAAGTGACTTATGACTATTTTTCACCCTGTTGCAGCATCCTCATGGTCACATGATCAAAATTCAGATACTTGGCAATTGGCTCATATTTATGAGGGTTTCAGTGTCCTGGAGTCATATTCATTTAACAACCATGTTACTAACTTAACAAATACAATTTAACAACTGTGGCAAGAAAAGTCATAAAATGGGGGAAAACCACTTAGCAAATGTTTTACTTAACATCATAAAGTTTGGACTCAGTTGTGGTCATAACTTGAGGACTACCTGTAGAATTGAGGCCATTCTTCTGAGTTTCTTTCTTATGACTACCTTCTTTTCAAGGCTGAGCTGATTTTCATTATTCTTTATAACCTTCTCATGAAAGTTATCTCCACATCTTCTAAAATAACACCAATGTTAGACATCTTATTTAAAATTGTAAGTACAAAACTAATATTAAATTTATTTAAAAGGATAAATCACCAACTGTTAGTTAAGGCTGCTGAGAGTAAATGAAGTTAAAAGAAAAATATTGCACAATATTTCACAGATTAGACTTGTACTGGGATACTTCACGAGTCCTTCGACAATCATTTAAGTTAGTGACTGTTAGATCTGGGGTGGATCGGGTCGAAGGAGACGCAAGACCATTCAGTGAGTTCAGCTCTTTCTTTTAGTTAGGGATAGTCTGAGATAATGCGAGCCGCGGCAGCCCTTCATATAGGGCTGGCTCGCGGCTCGGCGGCCAATGGCAGTGCTTTGAATCTCCAGCGATCGGCACAGCCAATCGCGGTAGATTCCCAGCGCTCCAATCCCGGCCAAGTATTCGACCAATCAGGTCGCTGTCCGTTCTAACCAATCAGTTACAAGGATTTGGAGTATGCTAATATCGTACACTCCTCCCCTCTTGGTTTCGCCCATCGGTGCATCGTGATGTAGTCACGTAGGTAGGCGGGGCTTCGTACCTGCCTACTTGACTTGCGCGGTTCAGTTCTGGTGTGGTCATCGACCGGTTCGGATGTCTTCTCCGTCGCTCCGGTTCCTTGGGATGGAACCACCTGGAACGTTGAGCTGGGCCTCTCTGGGTAGCTCCCTCCCAGTCTACCTGGGCTGGTTGAGCTGCCGTTTCTGTTGTTCCTGTTGGATCTTTCCGGGATGGTTGAACTGGTTTGGCTGCTCCTTCCAGGTGAAGACTCTGGGGTTTCGTGACCCATGGGTCCTGCGTCTTCAGGTGAGTAGCCTCGGTTTATTCGTGGTTTATTTATTGAGGGTGGGGGGTGTTCTGTTTGTGTTAGTTGGTTCCCTTCGGCTCTTTCTTTTTCGCTTGCCGATTCCCCCCCCTTTCTAGTTACCTGCTCTGGTAGTTGGTTGTTGGTGACAGCTATCCTCGATCTTAGCTGGTTAATGTGTCGTTTCCAGCTTTTTCCGTCGCTTGTCTCTAATCGGTAGGATATGGGGCCGGTTATCTGGGTGATGGTTGCTGGTACCCAGAGTGGTTCTCCTGACAGGTTTTTTGGATATACCATGTCCCCTATTTTAAATGTTCTGTGTTTTCTTGAGGAACCTGGGGGTTTGTCTGGGTTGTATATTGGGTGCATTCTATCTAGGGTTGACCGCAGTTTCCTACCCATCATCAGTTCTGCTGGGCTTCTATTTGTGGTTGCGCTAGGTGTGATGTGTTGTATGAGGAGCATTTTATTAATTTTGTCCTGTATGTTGGCTGCTTCTATTTTTTGGATGGCTTTCTTAGTGTATTGGACCATGCGTTCCGCTCATCCGTTCGCCGCTGGATTTGCTGGTGCGGTTAATGCATGGCGTATTCCTTGGCCTGCCAGGAATTGCTCAAATGCTAGGGCGGTAAATTGGGGCCCGTTATCCGATAATATTATGTCAGGCAGGCCGTGCGTGCAGTTTGCTCAGTTTTCTGATTACCGCCTCTGTTGTGGTAGATTTCATGGTGCTTACCTCCAGCCAGTTGAAGTAAGCATCCACTGTGATAAGGTACATGTGTCCCTTGGTTGGCCCCGTGAAGTCTATGTGAATCCTAGACCACGGGCCCCTGGGTGTTTCCCATTCCTGGGTTGGGGTTGCGGGAGGGTTAGGTCTGGATTCTTGGCATTGCTTGAATTTGGCCACCCAGATTTTGATCTGTTTGTCCATTCCTGGGCACCATGCATAGCTTCTGGTCAGGCTTTTCATTTTGACCATCCCTGGGTGCCTCTCATGCAGCATCCCCAACACCTTTTCCTGTAATGTTTCCGGGATTACCACTCTGTCCCCCCAAAGTATGCAGCCCTTCTCGGTAAAGAGTTTGGTTTGTCTGGTCCAGAAGGGTCTGAATAGTTCATCCTTGTCCCCTTCCAGCCACCCTTTTCCAACCCATCTCAAGACTCGCACCAGCCGCTTGTCTTTATTTGTTTCTCTGGCAATGTCTGGCACGGTCACGAGTGGGTTGGGTATTGTCTCTATTTGGAGTACCTCTGTTGTGGGTGCTGGGTTGTCTTCCCAGTCCGGTAGGGGTAAGCGGCTCAGGGCGTCTGCATGGGCAATGTCCTTGCCGGGTCGGTGTATCAGCTGGTAATTGTATGCTGCTAGGAATTCAGACCACCTCGTCATTCTTGGTGATAGAATGTTCGGTGTGGCCCTGTTTCCCATCAGGATTCCTAGCAGCGGTTTGTGGTCCGTGATTATTATAAAAGTCCTACCGTAAAGGTATTCGTGAAATTTCTTGACGCCGGCGACGACTGCTAGGGCCTCTTTGTCGAGCTGGCTGTAGTTCCGTTCTGGCTTTGAAAATGTCCTTGATGAGAAGGCGATGGGTGCTTCCCTCCCGTCTGGTAGCTGGTGGCTGAGGGTGGCACCGATCCCAAATGGTGATGCATCGCAAGTTACCGTCAGTGGCAGGGTCTCGCCGTACTGGACTAGTACCGCGTCAGATGTTAGCAGGTTCTTTGTGTTGTTGAAGGCGCTGTCTTCCCATGCTCCCCAGGTCCAGGTGGCTGTTTTATCTAACAGCCTTTGCAGCGGTTCCGCCACGGTTGCCTTTTGAGGTAGGAAGACATTGTAAAATTTAACAGTCCCAAGAAAGCTTGTAATTCCGTTTTGTTTTGGAGTCGAGGTGCTTCCCTTATGGCTCTCAGTTTCCTTTCTGTGGGGTGGATCCCTTGCTTGTCTAGGAGGTACCCTAGAAATTTGACCCTCTCGGCCCGTAGTTGGCACTTCCCCTTTTTGACTTTAAGTCCCGAGTCTCTGAATTTCTTCAGTACCTCCCTCAATCTGGCTTCTAGTTGTTTTTCATTTTTTGCGGCCACCAAGACATTGTCAAAGTAGGGCACAAGCCCTTCTATGCCTTGGAGGAGTCTTTCCATAAGGCTTTGGAAGATCCTGGGTGCCACGCTGACTCCAAATTGGAGCCGGTTGCAGTGGAAAGCCCCTCGGTGCGTTACGATTGTTTGGGCTTCTGCAGTTGTGGCGTCGACCGGCAGCTGCTGGTAGGCTTTTGCCAGGTCGAGCTTTGCGAAAATTCGGCCTCCGCCCAGTGAGTGCAGAAGGTGCTGGACTACTGGGACGGGGTATGCGCTTTGTTGGAGTGGTTTAGGGTGGCCTTGTAGTCACCACAAATTCTCACAGACCCATCTGGCTTGATGGGGGTGACAATTCGGGTCTCCCACCGGGCATGATCGATTGGTTCCAACACCTCTTGCACAATGAGCTTATCGAGCTGCTCATCGATCTTGGGCTTGAGTGCAAACGGCACTCGCCTGGGCTTAAGGCGGATTGGTGCGATGCTCGGGTCTATGTTAAATGAGATAGGGGACACCCGGTACTTGCCTAGGCTGTCATCGAAGACTTCCCAGAAATCCCTCACCAGCGCCGCTTCCCAGTCTGCCTCTCCGATGTGGTGCATTCCAGTTACTTCGATGCCCAGAGTTGCGAACCACTGTAGTCCCAACAGGCTCGGGCGGTCTCGGTCGACGATCGTCAGGGGTAGCACTTCTGTGTGGCCCTTGAAGGTGACCTTAAAATGGCCTCTGCCGACTATAGGGATTCGGTTCCCCTGATAGTCTTTGAGGGTGAGTGTTTGGTCTTCCAGTTCGTGGCGGCGGATGGTGGGAACCAGGTGCTTGAGTGTGCGCCAGGAGACCATTGAGAGGAAGAACCTTGAGTCCACCTCCATGTCGCATCGCTGGTCTTCTATCCCGACCATCACATATACTTTCCTGGCATCGCTGGTGGAGGAATGGCCGATGACGACGGTCTGGTGTGTTTCCTCCCTTTGTCTTGTCTCCTGGAGTCACCTGTTCTGACCTTCTCGGCTCCAGCGGTTCTCCATCAGGTGATCGCGGTTCCTGGTGGGAGTGCTTTCTCTCCGTCGGGGGCTGGCATCTCGTCGTCACGGGCTGTAGTGTTTTTTATTCTGGCATACTTTGGAGATATGCCCCCATTTCTTGCAATGCTTGCAGTTGGCATCGAGAAAATGGCAGTCCGCTCGGGGGTGATCGCTGTAACCTTGACTTACGACCTCATGGTTCCCGCTGCTCCCGGTTGATTGGAGGAGGTGGATCTCTTCCTCCTCATCTTCGGTTTCCGAGAAGGAGTTGACGTCGCTATGGTGTGTGGTTGTGTGGTCTGCCTCTGGTCACCTCTTGGGGGTCGATGTGGTTTCTCTGGCCGCTGCTCGTGGCATGATGCTCGATTGTTGCATCTGAGCCGCTGACTTCTTGGCCGCTTCCGCTGCAGCGGTGAGGGCATCAGCAAGGGAGATGTCTCCCTTTGCCATGATGCGGCTCTGGAGGACGAGGTCTCGGAGTCCTAGGACGACGCGCTCTCGCAGGGCCTCGTCTAGGTCAGCAAATTCGCACAGGCTGCTCAGGTCCCATAGTGCCACTATGAAGTCGCCCAGCCCCTCACCCTCACGTTGGTCCCACCTGTAGAAGTCGTGCCGCCAGATAAGGATGGGCACGACAGGAGCGTAGTGGCTTCGTAGCAGGGGCTCGAGATCGTCCCAATCCATTGCCTTGACGTCCTCCGGCTTGGCCAAGGCTTTGGCCATCTTGAATACTGCGGGCCCACAGTGCGTGAGGAACACGGCTCGTTTCTTGTGGCCATTGGCGTCCTTGAGGTTGCTACTCTCGAGGAACATTTGGAACCTATCGGTATAGGATTCCCAGTCCTCGGTAGCAGGGTTGAAGGGTGTGGGTGGCGAGTTGATGCCGGCCATGCTGCCTGTTCAGTGTGTCGCTTCACCATGTGCTGGGGTCTCCTTGTTCACAATCCCACCTTCATTGCCAGTGTTAGATCTGGGGTGGATCGGGTCGAAGGAGACGCGAGACCATTCAGTGAGTTCAGCTCTTTATTTTAGTTAGGAATAGTCTGAGATAATGCGAGCCATGGTAGCCCTTCATATAGGGCTGGCTCGCGGCTCGGCGACCAATGGCAGCGCTTTGAATCTCCCGCGATCAGCCCAGCCAATCGCGGTAGATGCCCAGCGCTCCAATCCTGGCCGAGTATTCGACCAATCAGGTCGCTGTCCGTTCTGATCAATCAGTTACGAGGATTTGGAGTATGCTAATATCATACAGTGACCTCCCCCCAATATTTTGGGGGTGGTGAACTACATTTGAAATTTTAGAAACATCATTTTTTTTGCAAAATGAATGCTGGAAATTTCACCATTGCTTTCATGGCTGATATAACCAGGTAGCACACATGTATTCAAATAGTCTCCCTCTACTGTCTGGTCTTTCTTTCTGCAAATTCTGCACTTTCTTCCCATTTAGTGACTTCAAATATCTTAAATTAGAAACAAAACCATCGCTAAGTAAAATGGTCACTAAGCAAACATGTGTGTGTGTGTGAGTGAGTGAGTGAAAGAGGGAGGGAGGGAGGGAAGAAGGGAGGGAGGGGGAGGGAGAGAGAGCGGGGAGAGGTGGGGAGAGAGAGACTCTGCAAAGATCACTGGTAGAAGGCTTTTGTTATCAGGTGCATGAAATTTGGTCCTGAATGAACACATTGGTTGGAAAATATTTTTTTTATATTATTACCATATTTGCAAAAATTCACTAAATGAAGTAGACTCTATGTGAGAAGATTAAACTTACTATTCCTGTTTTTGTTTTTGTTTTTGTTTTCCTGGGCTGGTTTGCACATTTCCAAACAAACAAAAAAACTATGAACAGTTAAATACAAACAAACAATAGCAGTCCTGGTGGAAATTCACCCTAGACCAAATGAAGATTTTATATTCTTCGAGTTATCTAGTCTAGAAGTTATCCTGCAGGGCAGTTTGTAGTAAAGAAGGAGAGATTAATGTGGCCAGACAACACTGAAAAGCAGGGGGGAAATTATATTTTATCTCTGTGAAGAAATAAAATAGGATGCAGTCACTACGCTGTGGTTCTAGTTCAAAGGATTCTTGAGACAATATATGATTACTGTAAAATTAATTCTCCTTTTTATTAAGTCTACATTATTATTATTATTAATCTTCTGATCATTCCTATCATGCATCCCCTCCCACTTGAGACTGCATGACTGTAACTTGTTGCTTGTATCCTTACAATTTATATTGAATGTTTCCTAGTATGATTTGATTGCTTTTTTGCACCCTATGACTATCATTAAGTGTTGTACCTTATGATTCTTGACCAATGTATCTTTTCTTTTTATGTACATTGAGAACATATGCACCAAGACAAATACCTTGTGTGTCTAATCACATTTGGCCAATAAAGTATTCATTCATTCATTCATTCATTCATTCATTCATCCATTCATCCATCCATTCATTCATTCATTCATTCATTTTCCTTACACCAGTTATGAATACTGTGCATTCTGTCTTTCTGAGTTGTTCAAAGTAAGCCTCCCCAGTTTAGAAACCTGCTTTGCTCCAAAAACCTTAAAATGATTAAAATTGCTGAACACTTGGAACTGTTGTTGTTTTTTAAAATAGAATACAGCTAGTCCTCATTTAGTGACTGCATGTTTAGCAGTTATGATGGGAACAAAAAAGTAACCTTATGCCCAATCCTCAAAGTTACAACCTTCATTGGCTTGTAAAGCAAAGGAAATCTGAGAGAAGATCATAAGCATAATCACGGTTTCACTTAGCAAATGCTTCACTTAACAATCGAGTGGCTAGTTCCACTTGTGGCTGCTAAACAAGGATTATCTGTAGTGATTTCTCCCTGGGGAGACTATTGACTTTTCACTTTTTTTTCTCCTATTAAACACAGAGTTCCTCATATGTATTTATTTTATCCACCCATGAAGGCAGACAAAATTAAGCATTTAGAATGCCAGCTTGACATTTTCCCAAGAATTAAAATCATGTTCTCATTCATTTATAAAGCCACAAAACTGCAGGAGATTAGGTGATACTTAGACAGAGACATAGCAAGTGCTTAGTTTAGTGTATGTGCAGTTTGAATACTGGGAATTAGCCATTTTAAAGGGCAATAATGTTCCTTCAAATGGTATGTTGATCACAGATGTATTAGGATCTTCTGATTAAAAGTACTCATATTTTTAATTAAATATATAGGTGTATATATAGGAATACATACTTCTGATGTTTTCTCTTGTGATAAAATATACAAATGAGAAGAATATTTGCAGTCCTCTGGTTAATTGACAGGTTTACGGATTATAGAGATTTTTGAGAAACAGGTTTAAAGCCTGTTTTCATACATGTTTTCAGCTATGTGATTAGTGGATAAAGTTGTGCAAACTACAGGTCCATACCAAAAGCAGAAACTAAGAGTAACAAGCTCATCAACTATTTGGGAGAAGAGGAGAGAGTTCCTGAATCTGTATTTTCCTTGCAAAAATATCAAACTCATACATGAATAAAAGAAAAAAATTATTAAGAAGGGAAGGTGAGAAAAAGATAAGAAATTGAGAGAACCAAAATCAACACCTTGGTCTATCCTTAAAGCTCCCAGAGAGCAAGAAAGAAAAATCAGTAGAATTATGGGATGATTGTGGCCTTAATGGACAAGATGAAGCAGTTATACTATCTGTTCAGCCAATATTCCAATCCTGCCTGAGCAGGGGGTTGGACTAGAAGACCTCCAAGGTCCCTTCCAACTCTTCTGCTATTCTGTTAATATTGATTTGCACAATGATACTAACGACACAAAAATTATTATTCAGGTTTATATTGCTGAATTCTAGTTCCCATCAGCCTTTAGTCAATATCGTCAAGGCAACATTTGGAAACTGCAGTCCACTAAGGGTCGTCCTTGATTTATGACCGGTTGCTTAGTGACCATCTGAAGTTACGATAGACCCCAGACAACGTAGTTAGGATTTGACATTTCAACAAATGCGGTCATTTGAGCCTCCTGAAGTCATATGAGTGTTTGGGTGTTTGGCAACTGGCCAACATTCACAGCCATTTGGAGCATTGTACAGTCATGTGACTGTGATGTATTACAATTTTTGCCAGAAACCACTATTTAACCAACATTTAAACATTGTGTCCACACAATGCCTTTGGACAATAGGTTTGCTTAGCAACTGTGGATTCACTTAACAACTGTGGCGATTCACTTAATGACTTCTGCAAAAAATGTGATTAAAATCAGGTTGGTCACATGATTTCTTGCTGACTGTCTGGTACAACTTAAGACTGTAAGTCCAGGCTTAAATACGGTCATGAGTTGCAAGTTGAGGATTATCTGTAAAACTTCGAAGAATGTATATTGATACCAATGCAGTGCTTAAAACTGAGAACCTCTCCCACTTCTTTTCAATGGGCTAAAAGCCTTTCTGGAATTTTATGCAGAGAAAGATTCTTGCAAATAGTAGTTTGGACAGCTTTTGGAATTGGGTGATATAACCAGATGCCAAAGTAGCTTGCTTTATGCACTCATTTCCTCTATTCAAGGCCCAAGGGCTGTCAAACTCAGTTTTTGCTGGCAGAGGGTTGTCGCAGCCGAAAACGGAGCTTGTGAGCCTGTTTCCATTGGCAGGATGCTCGGACCATCACTTGCCCCAACACGAGTGATCTCAAGCTGGCCACACCCACCTTGACCATGCCCCCTTGCCCCTCCCCAGGTCAAACACAGCACTGATGCAACCCTCAATGAAATCGAGTTTGACACCACTGCTCTATGTCATTAGAGAAATGGTTTGAATGTGCTTGAACAAAAGGCCACTAAGATAGTGAGGGTATCACAGTCTTAACAGAATGTGGTTTGTTTAGTAACTGTAGCTATGAAATATGCTTGTATGAACTTTTATTGGATATTGATATTGATTTTTATTTTTATTTGTTATTATGAATTGCTAGAAGCTCTTTTAATAACATTAGATAACCAATTATTACAATGGGTCTTTTAACACCTTAGCCCTTACATCATAATCACATCTTTGTACATTATTCTCTTTCTTGTTTTACTATTATACTTCCATTAGGCACACAATTAATAATATTAAACATAGTTAATCAACAGCTTTTAGAAATATAAAAATTTCATACTATATCTTATTTGGCTAATTTATTATTTTAAGTCATCACTTGCAAGATGTAAGGGATTTGCAAGATCTTGCAAAAAAAAAAAGTCAAAGAACTCAGTGAAAAAAATAGAACTAAAATTAAATATGAAAAAAATCAAATTCATGACAATAGGTACAACCACTATCCTTAGAATTGGTGATGAAAATATTGCAGTGGCAGAAAGCTTCTGAATTTTAGGATCAGTCATCAAAAGTAAAGGAACAAGCAGGCAAGAAATATGGCACAAACTAGCACTTAGTAGAACAGCCAGGAGCCACCACCACCCCAAAAAAATATTTATATGTTTATACATACAAAGATCATAATCATGCAAGTCATGCAATATTTTGTGAAAGTTGGACTTTGAAGAATCAGAATAAAAAGATTTTGTTGTTGGAGAAGTCTCCTGAGAATATTGTGGAAAAACAAAAAAAATTATCAGGTACAATATATTTCTTTATTTAGAAAATGTATACTGCCTACTTGCACATGACAACTTAAGGTTGCTTACAGCACATAAAAGCACAATATAACAAAAATAAAAAATAACAATGACACCCCACCCCACCTCGGCAACAACACACATTCATGCCAGCCATTTAATGGGCTCCATCCTGCTCTGGGTTCCTCAGGCCCGCTGGCAGAACCATGTCTTCAGGGCCTTCCAAAAGAGTGTTAGAGTGGGAACTAGTCTAATTTCCAGAGTAATTATGGTGTAGAGGGAGGGAGCCACCATGGAGAAGGGCCTTCTTCTGGTTCCACCAGATGTATCTCCTTAGGGGACAGGCCCCACAACATTCCTCAGTGGCGCAGTGATTAGAGTGCAGTACTGCAAGCTATTCCTACTGCAATTTGGCAGATCAAATCCCACCAGGCTCAAGGTTGATTCAACCTTCCATCCATCTAAGGTGGATAAAATGAGTACCCAAATTGTTGGGGGCAATATGCTGACTCTGTAAACTGTTTTGAGAGGGCCGTAAAGCACTATAAAGTGATATATAAGTCTAAGTGCTATTGTGATTGCTATTCCTTGCCTTCCCACTCTAGTCACATCTTACTTTGGACACATTATGTGAAAACCTAGCTCTCTGCAGAAGACTCTCATGCTGGGAAAGCTGGACAGAAAAGGAACACGTGGGTCAGAGCAAAGTGGATAGATTCAGAGGCCTGGATTCGGCCTGGTTCTATAAAACCTATAGCTGCAAAGAGCAGCTGTCACTGAACCAGTTCGCTGTTTGCCCCACCCACCTTCCCGGGCTCTCGGCTGTCCTTTATTCGTTGCTTTTCCCTCCTCAGCTGCTTTGCGCGGCACAGCTGAGGTTGAAAAAGCAGGAAACAAGAGGATTTTCAAACGCTGCGCACCGGAGCACAGCGCTTATCAGCTGTCCAGGCAGCACAGCTGATGATTTCTTGCAAATGCTGCACTCACAATTGTCCCCAGTCCAGCATGTGTGCACAAAACATAAAATCACCGGTCGGATCCCACCCCTGGATAGATTGTTTCGGCATCTAAATCTTCAATAGTAAATTTTATTTTGATGTTTAAAAGACATGGAATACACTGAAAACAATGTATAGAAACTTGAAGAAATCAATCCTACGAAGAAGTTTGAACAATTGGTAGGTCTGTAGATACAAAATGAGATTTCTTAATATTTTTAGGAAAGCCTATTCTAAAAAAAAAAAACCCATCAGATATGATATTACATTTTCTTTTACAAGTACCAAAGTCTTTACTTATCACAGTGTCTCATCCTCCCACACAAAATTACAAAAGCAATATAGGATGCTCACAAAAGATATGTAGGATAACTTTAAGAACCTCTATCAAAATGATTTTTTTTTATATGAAGATTTCTTTCCTAAAGGGAAGAAAAGTTCCTTTCAGAGACTTTTTTTTTCAACAGTGGATTCACAGAAACCAAAATTGCAATGTATTTAAGAGTTCAGACATCACATCTGCAGTTAGCAATAAAAGGCCCCTAAAACCATGAAGCTGTACTTTAATTCTGCAGTTTAGAATCACATTGTCAGCCCTGAATTATTGTCATTGCAAAGATCAGACTTCTAGTATACATGGTGAGAGAGAGAGAAAAGGGGGGGAGAGAACAGAGGAAAAGAAAGTATTATGGTACAAGAAATGCTGTAGGCTATCGGATTCAAGCAAATAAACATCAAACTAGTGCTGAATCACATTCTTAATCCCCCCCTTTTTAAAAAAAGTATCCTCAGTTTAATGGAAAAGTACAAATCTCCCCTGAATAAAAATATATATCATCTATAAATAACTAGAACCAGTCGTTCTAATTTTAGCTCTATCATCTCTACTCTATCTCTCTATCTCATCTCTATCTCTCTATCATCTCTAGATCTATCTATCTATCTATCTATCTATCTATCTATCTATCTATCTATCTATCTATCTATCTATCTTTCTATCTTTCTATCTATCTGTCTCATCTGTCTCATCTATCTCTATCTATTTCTATATCTATCTATCTATCTATCTATCTATCTATCTATCTATCTATCTATCTATCTATCTATCTTCTAAAGTGTTATGGACTAAGCCAACGCAGCAGTAACAACCCTAAATAGCTTTACTTTGCAGCAGGCTTGTAATCCTGCACTTCTCATTGGCCCGCCAATAGCGAGTCATGATTGGTCATTTCTGGTGAATCTGATTGGCTGTTAATGGGCCCCTCTGATTGGACGCTTGTGAAAGCAGTAAACTCAAATCATTGGTTGTTTTGACAGCAGCCAGCTCTATAAAAGAGCTGCTGCTGCCCAAGTATTTGCTCTGTTCTTATTTCACAATAAAGAGTTGAAGTCACCGTTTGATGTCTCGTCTCCATTCCTTGCACCCATGCTCAGGACTTAACATAAAGCATTTGTAAAATTCTCTTTTGTTCTTTGCCCCCACTAAAATTCTAAATTTAGAAATTCTAAAATTCTAAAATTAGAATTTGTTGTTCTTATCTGAGCTGTATGGCAATCTAGTAGTGTGTGTGTCTGTGGCCTTCTAGTAATATGAACCCAATAAAAGAGAACTCATTCCTCTTTTAATCCTTTTAAAAAAAAAAGTCTTTGGAAACAACTAGATAGCTACAGGTGAAACTCAAAAAATTAGAATATCGTGCAAAAATTCATTTATTTCAGTAATGCAACTTAAAAGGTGAAACTAATATATGAGATAGACTCATTACATGCAAAGCAACATAGTTCAAGCCCTGATGTGTCATAATTGAGATTATTATGGTTTACAGCTCATGAAAACCTCAAATCCACAATCTCATAAATTAGAATATTGTGAAAAGGTTCAATATTCTAGGCTCAAAGTGTCCCACTCTAATTAGCTAATTAAGCCATAACACCTGCAAAGGGTTCCTGGGCCTTTAAATGGTCTCTCAGTCTGGTTCAGTAGGAATCACAATCATGGGAAAGACTGCTGACCTGACAGTTGTGAAGAAAACCATCATTGACACCCTCCATAAGGGGAGAAAGCCTCAAAAGGTAATTGCAAAAGAAGTTGGATGTTCCCAAAGTGCTGTATCAAAGCACATTAATAGAAAGCTATGTGGAAGAGAAAAGTGTGGAAGAAAAAGGTGCACAAGCAGCAGGGATGACCACAGCCTGGAGAGAATTGTCAGGAAAAGGCCATTCAAAAGTGTTGGGGACTTTCACAAGGAATGGACTGAGGCTGGAGTCAATGCATCGAGAGCCACCACACACGGACGTATCCTGGACATGGGCTTCAAATGTTGTATTCCTCTTGTCAAGCCACTCCTGAACAACAAAACAGTGTCTTACCTGGGCTAAAGAAAAACAGACCTAGTCTGTTGCTCAGTGGTCCAAAGTCCTCTTTTCTGATGAGAGCAACTTTTGCATCTCATTTGGAAACCAAGGACCCAGAGTCTGGAGGAAGAATGGAGAGGCACACACTGAAAGATGCTTGAAGTTTCCACAGTCTGTGTTGATTTGGGGAGCCATGCCATCTGCTGGTGTTGGTCCACTGTGCTTCATTAAGCCCATTAAGTCAACGCAGCCATGNGCAGGACTTGGCACCTGCCCACACTGCCAAAAGCACCAAAACCTGATTCAATGACTGTGGGATTACTGTGCTTAATTGGCCACCAAACTCACCTGACCTGAACCCCATAGAGAATCTATGGGGCATTGCCAAGAGAAAGATGAGAGACATAAGACCGAACAATGCAGAAGAGC
>BHEV01019731.1:0-45541 GCA_004319985.1 Emydocephalus ijimae | reverse complement strand
GAATGGTTGAGAGGAATGGGTTTTTACATTTTTAAACTGTATAGTTTTAGTTTTAATTTAATTTTTTACTTTCTTTCTTTTCGTGGTGTCTGTCCAATTTTTACTTATGAAAGAGCACCTTATTTCGTTGCACCCGCTTGCGAGTGTAATGACAAATAAAATTCTTATGTCTTATGTCTTATGTCTGTAGTTTGGCGATAGTTAGCCCCCCTTGGGGGCTGGCTGGGTCCTAGTTTGCTTCTACAGACCCATCCAATGTGGCCTCTTTTGCCGCATACATGGCAGAGCGCGTCGAGGAATTTGCAGTCTGATCGGGGGTGGCTTGCCCCGCAACCAGCACATTGGTACTGTGATTTCTGGCGTTGGTCTCATTCAGACCGGAGCCGGTTGACCTCTTCTTCATTGCTTTCTGATGACGATTCGAGGTCCTCATGGTGGGCTGTTGTCGCCGGTTCTTCTGAGTGAGGTGAAGCTTCGCGGGCGAGTTGGCGAAGCGGGGCTTGGGTGCGGCGCATTTGGGTAGCCGACTTCCTGGTTGCTTCTGCTGCAGTAGCATCAGCAATGGCATCTGTAAGGCTAATGTCGCCTTTTGCCATCAGCTTACTCTGTATACCTGGTGCATCTAGTCCCAGAACTATTCGGTCTCTTAGGGCTTCTTCGAGGTCGGCAAACCTATATAGGCCTCCCAGATTCCAGAGATCTGCTATGAAATCAGCAACACTTTCGCCCTTCCGCTGATCTCTCTGGTAAAATTCATGCCTTCTAACGAGCGTTGGTACGGTTGGTGCATAGTGGGCCCTTAGCAGGGGTTTGAGGACGTCCCAGTCCATAGATTTTACTTCTGCCGGTTTCGCCAGCGCCTTGGCCATCTTGAATATGGTCGGTCTGCAATGAGTTAGGAATACCGCCCGTTTCTTTCCGGTAGTGGCATCCTTCAAATTGTTGGTCTCCAGAAACATCTGGAAGCGATCCACATATGAGTCCCAGTCTTCTTGTGCCGGGTCGAATGGAGCAGGTGGTATGATGCCGCTGGACATGGTTCCACCGTTGGTGCGTTTCAGCCACGTGCTCTGTTATCGCTCTTCGTTGTTCAGTCAGCTCTGACGTCTCCAAACCCCATCCTCGTCGCCAGTATTAAGTTCTGCACATGGGCGCAAGAAGTGGAGACGTGTCGGTGAACAGTGAACTTCAACTCTTTATTTAACATGGTGTAACAGCTCAGAAATATGGCCACAGCGGCCCCTTTATATAGGCAAGCTCTTGAGTACTTAGCCAATGAAAACACAGGGAGCGCTAGCTCCATTAACCAATGGGAGAGGCTCGTTAATAGCCAATCAGATTCTCCTGAACGGACCAATCCGATTATCGGCCAATCAGAAGTGCAGGGCCAGAACCCTGCACTTTACTTTTAAGCTTTTAATAATCTTTATTCAAGCACTTTTATTAATTCACAACAGGTTTCTTGTCTTTTGCCAGTAAAGGCACTTTCATTGCAGACAGCAGGATACCATGCACTACAATATCAGTCACAATAATGAATGTATCATCTTTATTGCCTAAAATCACATTTTAGAAGTTTTAAAAGATATTTCACAATAATACTGTCCAGTGGGAAAGCCTCCAAATAGGAATATTACATCTGAGAAGCAATCTTCTGAAAATAATATAATGTAGGTGGTTAACCTGTGACTTTCTAGCTGTTGCCAACCCAGCCCATATCACCAAAGGTGATATATTTGGGATAGAAGCTCAATTATTCTTGGAGCTTCTCAGGTTGCCAGGTCCTGTATTATACTGTATTGTACTATATATATAAATATGGCTAGCAGTGATTCTACAGGTTATCATCCAGAAGATCCTCTCTCACTTCTGAGACTCACTCTAGATGCACTTCAGAGTTTCTTGGAAAAAAAGACATTGATCTTCCAAAATAACAATTCTATCTATAAGATTCGTGGTGCCACAATGGCTAGAATGCAATATTGCAAGCTAAGTCTGCCAACTGCCAGCAATTCGATCCTGACCAGTTAAGGTTGACTCAGCCTTCCATCCTTCCAAGGACAGTAAAATGAGGACCCAGATTGTTGGGGGCAATATGCTGACTCTGTAAACAAATTTAGAGAGGGCTGTAAAAAGACGATGAAGTGATATATAAGTCTAAGTACTGTTGCTATATAATTACACATTGATGTTCTATCTAGAAATCAGCATGCATATCTTTAAAGTCCAGATACTATATCAAGGGACTTCAAACTTGGCAAGTTTAAGACTTGTGGACCTTAACTCCCAGAATTCCTGAGCTAACATGACTGTTAAGTTTGAAGACCCCTGTACTATATCATCTTTATAACCATCTTCTAAAATAAATTGTGTGTGTGTGTGAAAGAGAGAGAGGGAGGGAGGGAGGAAGGAAGGGAGGGAGAGGGAGAGGGAAAGAGAGAGAGAGAGAGAGAATCAATTCCTAGCACCATGCATAAGAACATTACTGTTGGTTAGGAACTCCTGAATAAAATGTACAAATCAGATTCTGGGACTAGGTTCACACAATCTTCTGGAACAACCTTCCCCCAGAGATCCACAACCTCAATACTTCCTACCTTAAAGAAAGCCATGAAGACCCTGTTGTTGTTGTTTTTCACAGAAATTAGGCTTGGCCATTAGAGGAACCACCAGCAAGGATCTATGAAGTGGAATTGTATCACTGTAGGAATTTCATTTTAATTGCTATACTGGTTTTTATCCTATATTAGCTGGGCAGAGACATATACAAATGGGTGACTATGGTGGTTGAAATGATAGATAAATTATAAATGATAAACAACCAACTAGGCTAAAATGAAATTGGGTAATTAACAGCTTACATGCTATGAATGTCGGCCATTTTTTAGTATACTGTATGAGCCAAACCTTCAATATAATTATTTGTTTACATACACAATCTTATGGTGTCCCAGTAGAAGAATTATATTTGTTATCCTCGGTTAGCATTTTTATGAAGCTATCCAATAGGCACAGCACAAAATACAAAAATCAAATGGCCTGTAGTTAAACTGAAAAGTAATTATGATTTCAGTTCTATGTGCTAACTTTAGGGCAAAGTTTATTCAGCAGAATTTACTTTTGAGTAAACCATGAAAAATATTACACTATTTATACTGCAAACAAGTATCTGCAATGTGCTTTCTGCTGTTGTCTGAATTTTTGATTGTTTTTCCTGCCTGCTGTGGATTACATCATAGCATCCGGTATATATTCATATAAAAGGGTGAGAAAGAATGATATGAATGCTTATATGCACAGTCGCTTGACATGTAAATGCAAGTTGAATATACAAGCACAAACACAAACGCATTCACATCCCAAGTGGATTTGCAAAATGTCTCACAAATATGTACTTGTCCATGAATAATAAAGACTGATTTTTTAAAATATAAATTTTTATTGGTTTTTAAAACAAACATAAACAAACAAAACATAAAAACATCAAATCATCTTCCATATATGTACATACAGTGTGCCGGTTGTTTTACAAATTGTTTTGTGCTTCCATTTCATAGTCTTCAATTGTAATAACATTGTATATAATCTCGTATTTTCAATCAATATATTAAATACATTAATATCATTATTAATTAATTATTTGACTATACTTTTATTCATTCATGTTTTCCAAAATGATCATATTTTACTTAATTTGTTTTATAACAATTCGTATCATCGTCCCAGATCTATCCTAGAGTCATTTTGTAGATATAATTAGAAAAGACTACATCTTTATATATTTATTATTTTCCAAAAGTCTACATATTTCATTACTATATTTTATTGTCTAACCATTGATAGAATAGATCCCAAATTTTATAAAATTGTTTATCATCTTGTTCTCTAATTTCAAATGTCAATCTACTCATTTCAGCACATTCCAATATTTTCTTAATGATTTCCTCCTGTGATAGTATTTTCTCATTTTTCCAGTTTTTAGCAAATACAATCCTAGCCGCTGTTAATACATTTATAATCAGGTATTTCAAGTCTTTATTATATATTTCAGGTAAAATTCCCAATAAAAATATTTCTGGTTTCAAATCTATATGCTTTTTTGTCATTTTTTCCAACCACTTGTGGATTTTAGTGCAGTATTTTTTTAGCATCCGCACAAGTCCACCACATATGGTATTATGAGCCTTCATATTCTTGATTTGTAATGGATCGGTCTCCTCTTTTGGAACAAGTGTGATATAAGCTTCTGACCATGATTTAGGTATCCTCTTCTTTAACATAACTGAATTCGTAACTTCTAGCAATGGAAAATTCAATGATTCTTGTAATGTTTTGTAAAATTCTATCGGAAGTCCATCTGGACCTACTGCCTTTCCATTATTTTGTTTTTCAAGTGCTTCAGTTAGATCCATCATCGTTATATTGCTTTCTAACATTGTTTCAATCTCTTTAGTTATCTGGGGTAAATTAGCATTCTGTAAATACTGTTTAACTCTTTCCTCATCAATATTCTCTTATGTGTGTAGTTTCCCAAAATAATCTCGAATAATTTCCTTCTTCTCTTTACTACCATAGCAAACTTGGCCTTGATCATCTGTTAATTGCGATATTTTCCTTGATTCTTTCTCCTTTCTCAATTTATATGCTAACCATCTACCTGGTTTATTTGCATCTTCAAAATAGTTCTGTTTGGCACCTCTAATTTTTTGTGCTAATTCTTCCTTTTCTATTAGACCCATTTTATGTTTGGTTATATCTATTTTTAACTTAATGTCCTTTCTCTGTGGCATTTTCTGTAGCTCTTTTTTGAGTCCTTTATACTCATCTTCTAATGCCTTAAAGACTAATCTTTTCACGGTATTTCTTTTCCTTGTGTAGTCTATTGCCAAGCCTCTAACATATGCCTTCATTGTATCCCATACATTCTGGATTGATGTATCTTCTTTTTTGTTTTCTCCAAAGAAAAAGGCCAATTCTTTCTCCATCCACTGTGTGAAGTCTTTTCCCTTTAAAATAGTATTATTTAATGTCCATCTGGATCTTCTTCTTTGTCCTTTCCATTTAATTGTCATTGGATTGTGATCTGCCCAAGTACTTGTTTCAATGTTTATTTCTTGAATATTAGTTAACAATTCTGTTGACATCCATATCATATCTATTCTGGATCATGATAAATGTCTATTTGAGTAGAAGTTGTATTGTTTAGTTTTAGCATTTCTTTCTCCCCATGTATCCTTTAAGTTTATTTCATCTACCATTTAAAAAAAAAGATTTAGGGAGAGTCTTTCTATTTTGCTTTATTGTTTTCTGTGCTGTGTAGTCCAGTTTATTGTCTACAATTCCATTAAAATCTCCCATCATAACTATATTAACATAATCCAGTTCAACTATTTTCATATGTAATTTTTTATAGAATTCTTCTTGTTTGTCATTTGGGGCATAAATTGCAATCAGGAGTGTTTTTGTATTATTGTCCATTATTTCCACCATTAATATTCTTCCGTCGTCATCAGTATAAATCAATTTCGCTGAGATGGTCTCTTTAATATATAAAACCACTCCTCTTTTCTTACATTGTGTCAAGGAAGTGAATATTTTCCCTAATTTTGGCTGTACCAACAATTGTTCATATTGTTCTTTAATATGTACTTCTTGTAGATAAATTATATCAAATTTTAATTTGTCTAATTTATGAAAGATTTTCCTTCTTTTAATGGCTGAGTTAAGTCCATTTATCTTAATTGTAATCAATTTTTTCTCTTCCATGGTTATATTTTGTAATTAGGTTTGACAGCTCTCGTGGATCTTGGTTCACACTGTTCTTTGGCTTCCTCCTTTCCACCTACTGCACCTTCTTCTTTTTCAGTCATCATTTGGGAGTCCTCTTGGAATTCAATTAGTGAAATTTCTTTTACTGCCTCTTCCTCCCCTCTGAAATATTCTGTGTAAAATGATTCAGCTTTCTCAATTGAGTCAATTCTATATCTTTGTTCTTGCCATGTAAACATTAAACCTTCTGGAATCAGCCATCTATAATTCACTTCTTTTTTAAGTAATAATTTGGTCAAGAATTGGTATTCCCTTCTCATCTCTCTCACTCTTCTGGGTACTTGTTTCTGACCATAATCTTCTTATCTTTCTATTTCAATGTTTTCTCTCTTGCCACTTGCAATATTTGCATTTTAATGGCTTTCTTTGTAAATCTGATGTGAACTTCTCTTGGTAAGCTGTTTCTCATCGCATATCTTGTGAAGACTCGATGAACCTCATCTATTCCATCCATCATCTTCTCTTCAGTTATTTCCAAAGCTTCAGCCAATATTTCTATCATTATCTCAGCTAGATTTTGTCCTTTTTCTTCCTCTATTTTTGGAATCTAAGATAAACTTCTGATCTGTCCATCTCCCATCTCAGCATACCACTTTTATCTTGTTCAACCACAGTTAATCTGTTATCAATGTCTCCAATCTTCTTGTCTCTTTGTTTATCTTCTTCAATTTTTTGGAGTCTCTCATCATTCTTCATCATCATTTGTTGGATGTTCTCCACTTTTTCATCAGTTTTCCCTTTGTTCAATGTTCTCTGTTCTTTGTTCAATGTTCTCTATTCTCTTTTCAATATTCTCTTATCTTGTTTGAATATTTTGAATTCCTTGCATAATCATCTGCAGGGTCACTTTTTCTTGTTCTTTTTTTTTGCCTTAATATTGTCTGTATTGAATGTTGTCCTCCAGATGGTGGAGAGGAAGAAGTGAAAGTTGAAGAACCAGGAGCTGTTAATTTCCTTCTCATTTTGAGGAGTTCAAAATCTTCAGGTTCTTCTAGACCTTAATCCGGTTGTAAAATAACCAATTGCAGTTCCAAATAAAAATAGTAGGAAAAAAGTAGGAGAATAGTCAGAAAGGAGAAGCCAAATAGTAATAATAATAGAAAAAGAAAATATTTCTTCATGTTTTTGTATACCTTAATCCAATCAGTTGGTTAGATGACAGTAAAAAATTCAAAAATGAAGGAAAAGACCATAAACACACTATGAACACACACAAAAAAGAAAAAGTTGTGAAATCCTTAAAAAGACAAAAAAGTGAAGAAAAAGGCTTTTTAAAAAAGGAAAAATTATTCAGGTTCTTCAACACCTTAATCCAATTAAGAGGTCTCAAATATAAAAGTATGCATAAAAATAAAGAAAAAAAAAACCCAATATGGAAGGTAGATGGAAAGACAAAAATACCAGGAAGGGAAAGAGAAGAAAAAGGCTACTCCCTTAAAAAGAAAAGGAAGGGAAGCATTAATATTAAAGCTTTTCCTTTAAAATAAAAAGCAGACATAGAAATTTAACTTCCAAAGACAAGAAAAAAAACAAAGACAAGTTCCAGAGAGCCAAAAATCCAAATAGCTATTGCGAAAAAAAAGTAAACTGATGAGGAGGGGTAGCACAGCTTAAAAAGAATAAAAAGAGCACACTGCACTTTGTTTGATTATCCAAGGCTCCTGTTGTAACTCTCTTCTCCGAAGACTTATCACCTTTTCTTTTCCGAAGCTTCAACACCAAACTTCAACTGTTTATAGAAACCCAGAAGAGCATCTGTAATAATACTCTCCCGTGCTCTTCCCTCTATCTTATCAAGCAGGCAATGTCCTTGAAACAAAGTCTCAGTTCTTTCTCAGCTTTGTCTGGTCAAAAGAAAAATAGAATATTTCCAAGCCTCTAGTTGGCAGTGTTAAAAAGTTTCTTTAGCTTTCACTTTCCCGCTCCTTTTCCAAGTGAAATATAATAAGAATTAATTAAAAAAAGAAAAGAAAAAGTTATTTAAAAAATAACAAAAAGGGAGTCTCTGGCTTAAAATATTATAAAATCAAAAAGGAGAGAAGAATATATAAAAAGAAGAAAAAAAAACCAGTCCAGTTTCAAAATATAAGATCATGTGTAGAAAATCTAGCAATGAGAAACNGAAACAAAGTCTCAGTTCTTTCTCAGCTTTGTCTGGTCAAAAGAAAAATAGAATATTTCCAAGCCTCTAGTTGGCAGTGTTAAAAAGTTTCTTTAGCTTTCACTTTCCCGCTCCTTTTCCAAGTGAAATATAATAAGAATTAATTAAAAAAAGAAAAGAAAAAGTTATTTAAAAAATAACAAAAAGGGAGTCTCTGGCTTAAAATATTATAAAATCAAAAAGGAGAGAAGAATATATAAAAAGAAGAAAAAAAAACCAGTCCAGTTTCAAAATATAAGATCATGTGTAGAAAATCTAGCAATGAGAAACAAAAATATTACTTTGACATTCCTGTTTAAAATCGCCGCTTAATCACTTCTGTCAAAACTTTTACAGATTCTTTCTTTTCCTTAGGGTGTCCTTTCAAGTCTTAAAATAAAGAAAAAGTTCTCATCAAACCAGCACACTCTCTCTTTCCGTTCTCTTTCGTTTCAGAGCTGTCCCAACTTCAGCAGCTTTAATGGCTGCCTCTTTGCCACTGTCAAAAAGAGCTTCTCCTGGATCTACCAGGGACTTTGTGGTATCCCTGGGATCGACAGGATGCACTCTTTACATTCACCATCTCTTCAGGACGGTTTAGATCCACTTGGACCATCCAGGAGCAAAGTTATCGGCTGCGATCTCAGATCTCCAAGATCGCATGCCTTATCGTCATGACACCAGACTGATTTTTATGTCATTGCTTCCCTCTAGTGGGAAATCATTAAAGTGGGACTGTGTTCGTAGGCTTTTCCTGAAATGATTGTTAATACCATGAATCCTGCAATAACAGGGACTAGAGTATATGGAAAATCATCAATGGCTCATTTAGAAGCTGTAAAGGAAACTAGTGGGACTTGTAACAAAGCATCATTCTGCCTTTTTATCCATTCCAGTCCTCCACTTCCTGTTTTTTGAAGCTCCACTGAGGCCTTCAGTCTCTTAATTATTTTAGTTTAATGAGATCCCTCAAGCCTGTGGATATTCCCTCTTGGTCTCATGCACTGGATCAGCATTCTCAAATTGAATTTTTTATTAGTTTACATAAAAAACAGTGAACCCCAAGCATTCATTTATTCATCTACTTTCTGTCATTGGCCTGAAATCATGATAAGCAAGGCAGGGTACTGCAGATTCATTCACTTCTAAATATGACCTAGCAATTCTGCAAATAAATAAATAAAATTGTCTTTTAATGATCCTGCAATCCCTTGCATCAGGGTGGAATCAGTGCAACTAATGGAGGCTGAGTGTTTATTGGCCGGATGCCCTTCCTGTCACCAATGTAGAATTCACAGCTGATATTTTATTCATTGTGTCCAGAGAGAGAAATATTGGCGGCTACCTAGGATCGAACTCACAGCCTCCTGATTGTGAGGCGACAGCTCCACCTCTAGGCCACTACACCACTCCAGCTAGCAATTCTGCAGTGATATGTGAAAATAATTACTCTGAGAATATGGAAACCTGACATAGTTGGGATTGGGACTCACATCAGATTTTTTTCTTTTTCTATTTTTCTTTCAATTTTTTTTGAGGGGAGAATATTATGTCTCATAATTAGTCATCTTTTTTCTAAAGAAACATCATAGACAAACATATTTATGAATGAATTTAGGATTTAAGTAGCAATGTCTTATTGATCTCTGGAAAATACATTGGCTGTAAGATATACTATGAAGTCCTCAACTGCCTGTCTAATCTGCCTGTCAGTTTGAAATGTATATACAGATAAATCTTAGGATGCTTCCTTTCTGCCTAATCCTGATGAAACAGGTTCACAGCAAAATAAAGGGTGGTTTTATTATATTGTTGTGTTTTCCCTACAAAAATATATTATATACTCAGTACAACATATTCTACTAAAATACAAGTATTTTATCTCAAGCTTGTAATTTAGTACATTACTATGCCTTAGAGCAAGGGTGTCAAACTTGTGGCTCGTGGGCCAGATGCATCACGGGCTGGCCCTGCCCCCACCTAATTTAGTGAAAGGGGAAAAGTCCCTTTACATCATGTGACGATGCCGTGACAATGCAAGTTTGACATCCCTGCCTTAGAAAAACTAGATTTATGCTACATATTTTTTTTTCTCTATATACAATGCGCGTGCAACTGTTTCTTGATAACTAAAGGGGAGTAACTGAATTTCATTGTCTCTCACTTAACCAAAATCAAATGCAAAACAATCCAAATTTTAAAGAAAATGGCATCAATCCATATGTAATAACTTCCTTTTCTAGAGGTTTCTAGAATTATTCCTGTTTCCATCGTCTCATACATCTGCTTAAGTCTTTACTCCCATAGATTTAATAGTGATTACTCTACAACACAGTAGATTTAGAAAATAGATACATAGTTTGTGCTCCAATGGACTATTTTTCCAGAAAATATATATTTTCTCATATATTTAATATTCATCTATATATTAATATATATATTAATATATTGGATATATGTTGTTTAGATATATGTTGTTTAAACAAAAGTAGAAATAGGATTTAGGAAATTTTATTACCATGCTTTCAGCGTTCTTATCTGGAGGAGTAGGATAACAAAGATTATTCTGCTTATCACAGCAGTAAGCAAGGAAACCATATCATCCCACTCTAGACATAAAAGTACCTTGTTTTATATAAATAATACTTGCACAGAATTTCACTGTCATATTATAGTGCAGCCACAACAGTATCTTTCTGGATAGTCCAGGGCATACACTTTGTTCTCTGTTCCGTAGATATAATAAGTATAGGACTTTGCAGCATATCGATAATGGACTTCAGTCACAGGAATTAGCTCTATGGTTTGTCTCTGAGAAAAGAAAAGAAAATATCATTGTCATCAGATATAATAATCATGCTGAGGTCTGCACTCTGCTCTATCTACCGGCAATCCATCTCTTGTTTTATTAAAATATATGCATACTTTCAGCACGCACAATTAGCATCTCATGAATATTATTTTAGTTGAGCTTTCTGGCACACCAGTGTGGACTCTAGAGTTGTGTGCATGCTTTAAACAATGAAATCTACTGTGTGTCACAATAGAATCCAGAAATGAAAGGGATGTGTTCTGTGTTTTCTCTCTCTTTCTCTGTATTATTTTCCATATTTAGAGAAAATATATAGTAACAAACAAGAGGATGGTGGACTGTGAAATTATTGCCATTACCTTTCATATACTGGACATAATTTGGGGGAGGCACTGTATCTTGTATGCATAAAATAAATGTATCGGGATCTTTCTATTAAGGGATTTGGCAAAGTATCTACTAAATGTGCCATTTGCAAGATAAAAAGAAAATCAAATGTAGATTTGCGGACTCTGACTTCTAAATCCTTCATATAAAAGACTCAGTAAAGTTTATAAAATGCACATCATATGTTTTAGTTTCCTGGGTTATTGAAGCACAGGTCAAAACTAGAAATATTTAATAACTGTCCCTTTAAAATGAGAATATTATTGAATGTGTTCCATGCATGAATTTGACACCCCTTCCACACAATATAAAATACCACATAAAAGTGTTGCTTGTGTGACTGACATAGAAAATTGGTTGAGTCCTTCAGCAAATAAACAGCTATTACAATCAATATGTCTATCCCACCCCCCACCCTCCAAAAAACCATTGTTTGATTGGGCTGGATGCTATATGTGATGGGCAATATTATCTACATTACATACATAATCTGTGCTAATACGAAATATATTTTTATAAGTTCAGCAGGAGGATTTCCATTTTTCTACTATATGATGTGATCTTTGTGCATAAAAGAAACATGACTTACAGAAGGCAAATATTTTGCAATGTACTTGTGTCTTTACTACATAATTGTCTTATTCACATGGATAAAAGAAGCAAGAAGGATAAATGTAAAAAAATAGTCGAACAATTGACTGCCATTGTTTAAGTGCCTAATCATTATGATTGCCTGATTCTCCTCATGCCACCCTTAAATGCCAGATGTTGTGGAAGAGGGAAAATGTAACTCTCTCCCAAGCTACTGACATCTTTATTATTCCACAACTCAGACAAATTCTACCATAGCTTCCACATAACTTCAACCTACCACATAGGTATTCATAACTCAGAACCTATGAAAGATTTATTTATTTTATTTATGCATTTATTAAATTTTTATACTGCCCTTCTACCCTACAAGGTGACCCTCATTGAATCAGAAGTTTTAAAATAAGTAAAAAAATATAATCAAAACATTAAAACTGCAAGGATTAAAGTAGGAGTAAAAACAGTATTAAAATTGAAACTAAGAGAACTAAGAGATGGACAAGACAGGATGAGGTCTTCTTACCTCATCAGCCACTTCCAGTGGTGAGCAGCCCTAGACGAACCAGCAATCCAGCTTTTAACACCCTTCCGAAAGGCCAAAAAGGAGGGGGAAATCTTCATTTCTGACAGTAGGATGTTTCACAGGGATGGGGCCATAGCAGAAAAGGCTCTTCCCCTTGATCCCTACCTGATTCAATTTCGTAGCAGATGGGATCCATAGCGGGCTTCTTTCCACTTGCATGAGTCAGGTGAGTGTGTCCCATTACATACACCACGGTGGCGCAGTGGTTAGGGGGTGGTACTGCAGGCTACTTCTGCTGACTGCCATCTGACTGCAATTTGGCCGTTCAAATCTCACTGGACTCAAAGTTGACTCAGCTTTCCATCTTTCTGAGTTGGATAAAATGAGGACCCAAATTGTTGGGGCCAATAGGCTGACTCTGTAAGCTGCTTAGAGAGTGCTGTAAAGCGCTGTAAAGCAGTATATAAATTCAAGTGCTATTGCTATTAGCAAAAGACAGCTTTTCTCAGATACCCTGGACCTATGCCATGTAGGGCTCTAAAATTAACAATGAACACCTTGATTGTACCCAGAAGCAAACTGTAACCAATGCAACTTGCACAGTAATAATGTTATGTATACAGTCTTAGGAGCTTCCAGAACTATGCATTTTAACTGCAGTTTCTGGATACTCTTCAGGTATCACACTCCCCATGTAGAGATCAATGCCACCCCTTTTCTCTGGTCAGAGGTTGGTACAGGACAGATTTCAGATGGGATGAGATCACTGTCCTTACCCAACCAAGTCTCAGTTATATATGGGACATTTTCCTGTCATGGATGGATGAATTCTTATTATAGATAGATCACGGGTGTAAAACTTGCTGCCATTTTGTGATGTTTTTCCCATTCACAGAACTGGGGTGCGTGTGGCCATGACACATCCAGGGCATGGGCTGCCAGTTTGACACCCGTGAGAAAGATTTAGAGTTGACTTGAAACATTTTTAAGCAAGGAATTCTGGCAATCTGATGACTTACGTCCCAGAAAAGAGTTACCTGCTCAAAAGTAAAGATGTGGATTTCTCTTCACATAGAACTATTTAGTCCCCAGTTCACTTTACTTTCTGAGTACTACTAGGATAGAGTTGCTGTGCTACCTTGATTGCATGATAATGTATCTCCCCTCCAATGACCAGAATGCTACTGACTTGTAATGCAAATGTGTTCAGGTTCATCTCTTCAACCCGGACAGACTCTTATAGGAGCAGGAGCAACAAGCCAGGAACAGACCTAGCTGTACACAAGAAGTCTTGGCTCTCTCAAGTAGTTTTAATATGTGTGTGTTTAACATGTTTTAAAAGTGTGTCCTGCTCACTTTTCTGTTATTCCTCCAGTTCCAACCTTTCTGTCCAGGTTCCATGGTCTTCTAGTCAATCTCTGGGGAGAGGGCAGTAATGTGCCCTTAATTCCATGACTTATCCACTTTCCCATTGGTCTAATATCCCTCCAATACTCATTCCAAACTTTCCTGTATTAGAAGCAAAACTATTTGCACCCTGACTTCATGTTCAGAAAAAAAAAATGGCAAGTGATGTTTACAAGAGAGAGTGGCAAGGGTTGAGAGAGATGGGGAAATAAAGGATACATATTCCCTTTGGTTCAATTTTCTGCTTAGAAAACACTTTATTTGGGGTTTTTTTTCACCTTTATATACTTCCCCAACAGACAGAGAAAATACATTTCTTAAGAGGAAGAGTACTTCTCACTCGAAAAGGCTGGTGTCAGAGACACTTTTAAAGCTGCTTGCTTTTATTTATCCTTTCCTTGATGTGAGCAAACCCTTTCCATTAAGTGAAAAACAAGCTCAGTGAAAGCAAAGTGAAGGAATAAAAATGATTAGTATGCCGTAATTTCAGAGATATTCTGCTAGTACCATCAGTGCTAGCTGGTGTCATCCATAGTAGCCTCCTTCTGCCGTGAGTCCTAGCAACTTTAAAGAAAACACAAAAAGCATTTCCAAGTGCAGGAGTCCTTTTCAAACTTGGCAACTTTAGGACTTGTGGTCTTCAGTTCTCAGTTTTCCTCACACTGGCTGGGGAATTCTGGGAGTTGAAGTCCACAAGTCTTAAAAATTGCCATGTTTGGAGAACCCTGCTTTAAGGATAAACCAGATCCTTTGGCTGTGTATCCTAAAGTAAGATTACAGAGTTTTACAGAGGTTTCTTCCCAAATAAGGATGACAAGTGGAGTTTTTGAAATTCAGATTTTCCCTCAAATACATCTTATTTGCACTGGCACCAATGGAAGTGTTCAAAAAAGGCATGATGGTAGTAGCAGTAGTACAACAGAAGCCCCACCTCTTTGATTTACATGTCAATCTCATGCACGTGTACAAATAGCTTCAGTTGTGTCACCATAACCACTTCCTGGCTTTATTAGCAATTGACCCTGAAAATGCCAGAGTTATAGAAGCAGAATGGATACAGCACAAATAAAAATAAAATCTTCTTTAGCTCCAGATTTATTTCTGGTACTGTTATTGACACATCCATGCATTTTTTTTTGAAATTGTTCAAAAGTTGTTTGCCTCGATAATACATATTAAGCAAATTCATGGTCAGCACAGAAAAAAAGGCAAAAGGTAAGTCAGGGAAATTGGCCCTGGTTGTGTAGTGGTTAAATTGCATATTGCAGGCAAACTCTGCCCACAGCAGGAATTCACTCCTGATTGGATTCAAGGTTGACTCAGCCTTTCATTCTTCTGAGGTCTATAAAATGAGGATTGTTGGGATCAATAGGCAAATAATGCTTACATTGTAAACTGCCCAGAGAGTGCTATGAAGCATTACGCTATTGCTAATTGAAAGGCATGGCATTAAAAAAATAAAGGGGGAAGGGGAGGCTGCACCAAGGGAGGCTCATTTCAATTTCATTATACACATGTTGTGCATTGACAATAAACGTTTGATTTGATGTCTACAGCTATACATGAAAAGAAATGTTAAATCCCATAATGGAGGAATGGATTGAAAAGATGATGAAACTGGCAGAGATGGCAAAGCTGCCCGCATTAATTGGGGACAAGAATATAAATAGTTTTGGGTTACAGGTAATCCTCAACTTACAATTATAATTGTTAGGGATAACATTGTTTACCCTAACTGGTTTAGGTAAAATAATAAATATGTTATCATGGTTTGTTAGTTAAAGTGTCTGCAACTTTAACTGTAGAAATGTAATTAAGGGAGTGGTTGTAAAAAGCACCATAAAAGGAAGCAAAGCAACAGCAGCTTGCTCTCTCTGGCTTTGATGATCCCTAATTGCTAGATGTTTTGAAGACTGCGTTTTTTCCTTACTCGAACGGGAGAGAGAAAGGACTGCTGATTTATTGTAAGTGAACTGACATTGGATATTCTACACGGACTTTGCTAACTGAATATCCTTGAATGGACTGACTAAATGATACATGACTAATGGACTGTTATTTTGACTATGCTATAAATGGAATAAACTATATTTTTGAAAGCACAAGCGTTTCTGTTATTTTTACTGTATGTTAACAAAACATACAAACTTATCTCACTCATTTATCTGTGTGCCTATCTGACTAACGCTGCACATTCTGTTTAGCTTGTCTCCTTAACCCTGGTTGGGGAACCCAGGCTTAACACTAATCAATCCCCAAATTTCCATTGCTAAGCAAGACTTTTGTCAAGTGAGTTTTGCCCCATTTTACACCTAATCTTGCCTTCACTGTTAAGTACAGTAATTAAGTTAGTAACATGATTGTTAAGTAAATCTAGCTTCCCCATTGACTTTTGCTTGTAGCAAAAGACGATCATATGACCTGAAAACACTGTAACCAATCCTGTTTCTCTTCACTTTATCTTCACTATTCTCTTTCCATTGTTTTCATTTCTATTTTACATTAAGAAAACAAACTTTTAATAAAATATATTTTCAAAAGAAATAATACAATAGAGAAATTAAAAACAGCAGGGAGGGTAATTAGGATAATGCAGAGCTCACAAGGGGACACAGTACCTGTTATGAACTAATAAAGGCGTTTAATAAAGTTTTAATAACCTTAAGTAAAAAGCAGGGTTCTAATCCTGCACTTCTGATTGGCCGATAATAGCGACATTGGATTGGTCCTTTCTGGGACATCTGATTGGCTGTTAACGGACCAACTCTCATTGGTTCAAGAGTTTAACACTTCCATGTTTTTCATTGGCTAACAGGACGGTAGCCAACCCTATAAAAGGGCTGCTGCTGCCCTAGGTGATTGCTCTGTTTAGTATGCTTCATAAAGAGTTGAAGTTCACTGTTCACTGCCTCGTCTCCGCTCCTTGCACCCATGCGCAGAACTTAACACTGGCGATGAGGGTAGGATGCGGAGACATCTGAGCTGATTGAACACTCACAGAGCACCAAACAGAGCATGTGGCTGAAGGCACATCGACAACGGAAAACATGTCCGGCGGCGCCATACCACCCGCTCCATTTGACCTGGCACAAGAAGACTGGGACTCGTACATGGACTGGTTCCAGATTTTTCTGGAGACCAAAAACTTGAAAGACGCAACTATAGGGAAAAAGCGAGCAGTGTTCCTGACCCATTGTGGGCCTGCCGTCTTTAAGATAGCCAAGGCACTAGCGAAACCGGCTGAGGTGAAATTCATGGACTGGGACGTCCTCGCGCCCCTTCTACAGGCCCACTATGCACCCGCCATACCAACACTTGTCCGAACACATGAGTTTTATCAGAGGGACCAACGGAAAGGAGAGAGCATCACAGATTTCATCGCGGACCTCCGGAACCTGGGAGGCTTCTGTGGGTTTGCANATCTTGCCGATGTCATCAAAGACGCTACTGCAGCAGAAGCAACCAGGAAGTCGGCCGCCCGAATGTGCTGCACCAACGCACCACTCCGTCAACTCGCCAATGATACCTCACCTCGCCGAGAGAGGCACACAACAGCGGCCCACCATGAGGATCTCGAATCTCCATCAGAAAGTGATGAGGAGGAGGTCAACTGGCTCCAGTCCGAATGCGACCAACGCAACCCGCGGAATCGAAGACTACCACACCAATGCGTGGGTTGTGGGGCAAACCACCCGCAATCAGATTGCAAATTCCTTGACGCGCTCTGCCATTCCTGTGGGAAAAGAGGCCACATCAGGAAGGTCTGCAGAAACAAGCGAGGATCCAGCCCAATTCGGAGAGAAAACAACTACCGCCAGATCACAGGGAATCGTCCTGTGAGTCGGGAACACTTGAACCACCAATGGAACAACCACTCCTACAGAAATAAAACACTTGCCACTTCAACGAGACGAGAAGAGGCACACCAAACCATTACCATCGGTCACGCTTCATCGTTAGATCACAAGCCTTTGCTGGGGATTATAGTGGGAGACAAGCCAACCCCCTATATATGGTCACCTAGAATGACTCGTTGGTTGGAGTTCTTAGCTGCGTACAATTATAAATTGCAACACTGCCCGGGGAAAGCCATTCCCCACGCTGATGCATTGAGCCGTGCCCCACTTCCTGAAACCGTCGATGACCCAGTTCCAACCCTCACGACACCCCAGATTGAAACCCTACATTCACCGCTGCTAACAGCCAGAGACATCGCTATCGAAATGAAATGAGATCCTGTCCTGGTGCGAGTTCTCAGCTGGGTCGAACGAGAATGGCCAGTAGAACAAATCCCTGACGACTTCACCCCTTTCAGAAACCGGCAAACAGAACTTTTCTCGCAGAAAGGCTGCATCCTATGGCGAGACAGAGTCGTCGTTACAATGAGCAGTTTTGAAAGCATTGCATGATGGTCGCCCCGGCATCGAGCGTATGAAAGCGCTCGCATGAAGCTATGCGTGGTGGCCGGGCATCGATAAGCAGATCGAAGCCTGGGTGAAGACTTGTCTAAAGTGCCAAGAAGTCAGCAGTGCCCCACCTAGAGCAACTCCAATGGAGTGGGAAACCCCCCGGGGGCCGTGGTCCCGCATACACATTGACTTTGCGGGACCTACTAAAGGGACATACGTTCTTCCTAACAGTGGATGCCTATTCC
Source organism: Emydocephalus ijimae (assembly GCA_004319985.1). Taxonomy (NCBI): domain Eukaryota; kingdom Metazoa; phylum Chordata; class Lepidosauria; order Squamata; family Elapidae; genus Emydocephalus; species Emydocephalus ijimae. Next base: position 27,198 of record BHEV01019731.1, on the reverse strand, counting down.
AACTGGCTCGAAATCCACAAGATGAAGACTATTACAACCAATTCAGTCATCCGCAAATTAAATAAACTATTCGCAACACATGGACTGCCAGAGTCTCTGATAATGGACCCCAGTTCATGGCCCTGGCGTTCGAACAATACTTAGCGGACCGGGGCATCTGCCATGCGCTAACCTCGTCGGCGCACCCTGCGGCCAATGGAAGGGCCAAGCGCATGGTCCAATTTCTTAAAAAAACTCTCCACAAGATGGACCATTGGGACATTGATGACAAACTGAACAGAATACTACTCCAACACATCACCCCGCACAGTGTAACCAACAAAACGCCAGCTGAACTGTTGATGGGACGCAGGCTTCGGTCCCACCTCGACCGTCTCCACCCGCCTACGCGCCAGAGAAACCCTGTGGATCTAGCGGAAAGTGCCGCGAATTCAAGGAAGGCAACTTAATCTTCGCTAAAAATCTTTCCGGCGAACCGTTGTGGGTCGAAGCAACTGTAACCCAAGCCACCGGGCCCAGATCATACCGCGTACAAACAAGGGATGGGAAAATATGGAAACGCCATATAGATCAGCTTCGCCCTAGGTTGCAACCCAGTTCCCACAACTCCTGTGACCCTCAAACTGAGGGGGGAGGGGATGTCGAGGGAACCGAATTCGAGATGCTGGATGACAAAATCGAAGAAAGTCAGCGGCCAGGCGCGATCCATGAAGAAGAATCAGGAAGGGGGTGTGCCTCGCCACAGAGAAACACCTCAACGGAGGCGAGCCCGCAGGAACCGGAGGACAACGATGACAGAATTAGTGGCGCTGAATCGTCCTGTGGGGATGCGGAACCACCTGCACCAGATAAATCAAAAAACATTCCACCGGAACCAGACTACAGACAGGAACAAATCTAATAGGCAATTGAAATGACCTGCATATCTACGCGATTACGTTATCGCACCCCTCAAACGGAACCTAGGGGGGAGGGGTGTTATGAACTAATAAAGGCGTTTAATAAAGTTTTAATAACCTTAAGTAAAAAGCAGGGTTCTAATCCTGCACTTCTGATTGGCCGATAATAGCGACATCGGATTGGTCCTTTCTGGGACATCTGATTGGCTGTTAACGGGCCAACTCTCATTGGTTCAAGGGTTTAACACTTCCATGTTTTTCATTGGCTAATAGGACAGCAGCCAACCCTATAAAAGGTTTTTGCTCTGTTCAGTATGCTTAATAAAGAGTTGAAGTTCACTGTTCACTGCCTCGTCTCCACTCCTTGCACCCATGCGCAGAACTTAACAGTACCAATCACACTCTGTCAGTCCAACTGCCTCTGTTGTTGGGGGTATAAAATGAAGAGACCTATGTGCACACTACATTAAGCTCAGAGGAAGAGATATAAAAGCAATAGTAACATAATAATTACAAAAAATATGCAAATCCTATTACAAAATAAAATGCAACTATGTAGCCTCTCTGTGCCAAAAAGAATTATTTGAACCATAATATGTGACTAATTCTTTAACTGATAAGATTTCTAAAATAACTCCATCTAATTTAATATATATTCACCACATTTCTGATTTTATTCCATATTAATTCTGAATCTTCTGATAGGCTGATAAGTCATCTCTTTATGTTGCAAAAGATATAGTATTCATGTTCAGATTCCTGGCAACTATGATCTAATTGATTATACACTAAGATAATATGGATGACAACCACTTTCAATGCAGTTGTACATGAGAGACATTTTAAAACAGAAAGCGTATATTTTTAAACAAGTGTTCAATTAAAATGTTTGGCAAGAAAGGTTTTAAGAGCAATATTGTGGGTGAGTCCCTTAGGAGGGAGAAAAAGCGTTCTGATCATGCAGTTACTCTGCCATCTGGTGCATAAATGTAGACTGCAACATGTACAGTTCTCTTGATCTGGTTTCTCCTGCTAAATTTCCAGCTCCATCTGATTTTTTTATTAATCTAATCTAAGACAAAAACATGGCCTTTTCCAAAGGATTTATGGAAGATTAATTTCCAACATTATCTTTATTTCTAAGGATCGCTTTAGCCTTCAAAACTGCTATGCCTCCTTACCGTACCTTTTGCAAAGTCTGAAGATGCCGTTTCATGGGAAAAGGCTTGATGTGTTCCATAAACAACCCAATTGTGGCTTATTCAGGAAGTCAGTGTTAAAGTCACCTGCTTTAGTGAGATGTGTGTGCCAAAATTCAGCAAGTTTCCAGCCTCAATCATTGTGTGATGAAGTGAGTAGGTTTTAAGTATCTTTCATTTTAGCTGTCACTGCATTTGATGATTGCAATTATGGTTTCAAATTATATTTCATTTGAGCCATTCTTGCAATTGATTAATGTTTATTGGTATTATTTTTATTATGTTTTTGATACACATAAACCACCCAGATTTTTAAAATGGGGGAAAATATTTATAATCTTCCACAGAAACCAGACTGGGGAAATATTTCTCTTGGAAAAGTATGCAGATAAAAAAAGGTTATGTTCCTCATCTGCCAACACCACTTCTTAAATTAGCTACTTATAAGTAAAACAAACAAATATTAAGATCTCCCAATTTGCCTCATTCTCAGCTCCTGCAATAGGAATTGTGCATTTCTTCCTTACAAACACACAGCAGATAAACTGAAATATTGTGTTTCCACGAAAATATGACCTACCCTGATTTTTAAAACCTAGCTTGATTTTTATATGTGTGCCTCACATAAGCCCTACCCCCCCCCCAAAATAAGCCCTAATTAATACCCCACCCACTCCAAGGTGCACAGGTAAAAATTAAGTTAGGGTGGGGATAGAGGGGTGGAGCTGCCCTATTACTTACCTTTGAAAGTTGCAGCCAGGCCTCGCACACCTGCCTTGCCGGCCCATTTCTTCTGCAGCTGGCAAGGCTTTTCTGAAGGCCTCTGCAGCTGATAAGAGAGCTCCAGATTGATCCAGAGCTCTGTTATCGGCTGCAGAGGGCTTCAGGAAAGTCTTGCCAGCTGCAGAAAAAGAAATTCCTGAAGACCTCTGACAGCAAAAAGGAGGCTAGGGGTGACATGTGCAAATGAGGTGAGTCAGTGGATATATCCCCCCAAAATAATGCCTGGTACCTTTTTGGGTAGCAAAAAAAAAAAAAAAACCACAGTCTTATTTTCAGGGAAACATGGTATCACAAACAGTTATTTTTGTTTGCTTGTTATTTCTAACATAGTGTTGTGATTTTCAAATTTCTCATATGTGATAAGGTTAAAGTTTGGGTAGAATTCAAGTTTCCAAAGGCCTACTTTGATATACCTGCCGTAGGATGCGAGATGTGCTGGTGAGTGGGCCATGATGTTCTGCAACAGCTCTTTGTGAAGCCAGTGAGATCTCAGCATTAGGGAAATCAACAAGAGGATATACCTGAAACATTAAAAAAAAACTTCAAAAACTATATGTTCTATTCTTCTGAGTTGTTGCTGGTTTTTTTTTTAAGTTTCCCTTCTCTCCTTTCTGACCATGTCCACCCATCCATTAGCAGACCAGGAACATGAGTTCATTACTTCAGGCATTGTACATAACAAGTTCACCTGTCCCTGTTAAAAGGAAGATTGCTCAAACCCTAAAGCTATGAGCTGCGGTGGCACAGTGGTTAGAATCCAGTACTGCAGGCTACTTCTGCTGACTGTTGGTTGCCAGTAGTTCAGTAGTTTGAGTCTCACCAGCTCAAGGTTGACTCAGCCTTCCATTCTTCCAAGGTTGGTAAAATGAGGACCCAGATTGTTGGGGCAATATGCTGACTCTGTAAGAGGGCTGTAAAGCACTGTGAAGCGGTATATAAGTCTAAGTGCTATTGCTATAAGAAGCAGAATACTAGGAGCTGCAGAGCTTAAATGTGTCTCCCTACTCCAATTGCTTAAAATAAGAATTATCTCAATATATGTAATATGCAAATGATAAATATGCAACTGCAAGACATGATATATTTACTTTGTAATTCTGGAAATGTTAATCATAATAAGAAAAATTCTGAGTCATCATCTGTTCCTCTTGAGGCACCAATGTAGAAATTGTACATGCATCATGTTTCTGGTGCTTATATCTTAATATATAATGTCATCCTTACATTTTTTTTTTAGATTTAGCTTTTTTGACAAATAGAACAGGCGTATCAATTCAACAAAATAAAAAATATTGTGCAAATGTTTATGAGATGCCAAACTATGAGAATGGCATGACTACCACCTACAGACCAAGATCAAATGTATTAAATACTAATCAAAAACTTTAAAAGATGGTTAAATCTTGTAACAAAAAGCAGGAGCAAATAGCTGAAGTAGGCCGTTTTCTCTGAAGTGGTCCCTTTCCATTGGACTGGATTATAGCTCCAGAAACTAGAGGTTTGGAAATACCATTCTAGTAATTAATTAGCTAATATATGAACCCAATTTAAGAATATAATTGAAATCCCAATGAAAGCCCAATTATGTTTAATATATCAATGCTAGATAAACTTACATGAGGTAATAAATGAATTATAACATTAAATCATGTTGTTTCTAGTTGCCTTTTTTTTACTGCTACTGGTAGTGATGGCGCTGATGGTAGAGGTGATGATGATGATGATGATTAGAAAGACAAGAAGGACCTGAAGGCATCAGGAACTTTGCCTTAAGAAAGTATTATTGTACTTACCAAAGTATTTTCATCTTTAAGTACATTTTCCCCCATAGCATTACTGAGAAGATCTCTTGGAAAGCTTAGTTGTTGTTCAGAAATGAATTCATATACATTGTTTTTCCTGGAAGATAAAAAAGGATTAGAGAAGGGGAAGGAGGAGGAGGGGGGGATTTAACATGGGGTTTCCCAAACTGTAAGGTGTACCAGGGAGGATGAAGAACTTCACAGTTACATCATTACAATAGAACCACCTTTCCCAAATGTTAATTGTATTCTTTTCCTTGTTCATTTGTGTTTGTGTTGGGTTTTTAGGGGAGGTGTACCTTAGGAAGACAGTAAAAGAAAGAGTGATGACAAAGGTTTAGGAAAACTTGATGCAAAATCATACATACATAGGCACAACACCGCAGTTTTAAAAGATGGATGTATTAATAGTTTGCTGTGTATTAAATGGATAACTGAACAGGGAGGAAAGTAATCAGTTTTTGAAAGACAAGTTAAGAGGAGAGTAGCACAACAGTGAAAAGAGAGGTCAGTTAAGATAAGTTAGTTCATAATGAAAGCCCACAGTCAAAACAAGATTCAGAGGAACTAAAAAGGATAAGCAAGTGAAAGTGAAAGAAAGAGTCGTTCAAGTTCTTCATTAACAAGAAGGGTCCTTTTTGTGTAAACGTCCTTGGTGTAAGTAATTTTGTTTTCTGATCAATAGGGGTTTTTTCCTATTAGAAATAAGATGGAAGGAATGGTTGGAAAGTATGCAGAATTTACAAATGAAAGGTGAGATTGTCTTAAAATCTAAAGAGTGAGCCAGTGAAGGAGGAAGGGAGAGTCCGAGATAGAAAGACCCCAACAATCTGGGTCTTCATTTCACCTTGAGCTGGTGAGACTCAAAGTGCCAGACTGCTGGTAACCAGTAGTCAGCAGAAGTACCCTGCAATACTGCATTCTAACCACTGTGCCACTACAGCTCTTAACGTTATTCAAAACAAATAATTTGACATTCTAATTTAATTTTAAAAACACAAACTGATCCTACCTGGATGCTTCTAAATACAAAACCTCTTAGTTATTATCCTGCTAAAGAACTAACAACAAGTATGTCATTTTGAATAAAGGCAACAATTGTCTTGTCAGAAATCATGTAATTTATTACAATTAAATATTTGTCTTGTGGTGTTTTAATCAACTAATAAAGGGTTTATTTCTCAATAAGTCTCAAAGCAAATAAATCTCTCCCTCCAACTTCAGAACAGTCTCCCTTCAACCATCTGAATAGTCCTATGGCTATCAAAATATTCTAAGTTTCATTTTTTAAAAAATCAATATTTGTCTTATCCCATCTTTTTGTGAGGCACCAAATATATCAACAGGACAGCCAATGAAATATCAGGCTGAGCACTGGGAAAGAGGGCTAATGTACTTGAACAGTGAAAAAGATGATTTAAAGTGGTAAGGACAAAAATGAATGAAAACAAGGAAAGGTTGTGAAATTGAACATTCACCACATAGGTTGGGCTCTTTGAAGAGGCTTTAGCAATGGCAGCAATCGATATTTCATGCTAACATCAACATAACATCAACAACAGGATTACATACCAAGTTATTATCAACTGGATGAAATGTAGCAACTTTTTCACCCCTTGGCAGGTGGAACAGGTTTTGTTGCCTCTTCCAGAACAAGTGTTGCACCTTTTAGATATAAAAATGGAAACTGTTTATTTTTTTTGGTTTATTTTAAATACTAAAGATAAAACTAAAGATAAAATATCTTTTTTTAAAAAAAAATCTCTATATACATAGACAGACAGAAAGACATATGCTTAAAAATTGTGACTTCTATTGTTAGCAAATTCCAGCAAAAGTAAAATACTATTTGATTTAAATATTTAATAGATATCTAGGAAAACCAGAAGGAAAAAACTAAAGATGCAGAGATTTCACATGAAGTGGGGTACTATATTTCAAATTAACTGGACTTTGGTGAGAGTAGATGCTTAATTGGAACAATTGGTATTTATATTAGTCAGGACAATTTGTGTATTATTTATTTTGTAGTATCTTTCAAGTCTAATTTACATCAGTGAACAATTGCATCAGTGGAATAAGCATTTAATTTAATCCTGAAAGATAAAAGGGGAAAAAGATCATGTTCCCCACCCATCTTTTGGCATTTAAAGAGACAATCCATTAGAGGAGGAGGAGGAAGAGGAAGATAGAAAGAGAATTATTAGTGTTATTGTTGTTATTATTATCATTATTATTGTTGTTGTTGTTGTTGTTGTTATTGTTAGTAGTAGTAGTAGTCATAGTAGCCGTAATAGTCATAGTGGTCGTAGTAGTAGTAATATGAACCAATCTTCTCTTAATTAGCTTCACCTCCAAATGTGTCATCCTTTGCAGATCATTTGATCTGAATAACCTATCAAATGCATCATGTTGCCCAAGCTGTTCCATGTATGTTTGTAAAATCTGACGTTATCATGGTTTCTAAAAATTTATTAACTCTGGAATTTTGAGAAATGTTGGAGAGGAAGAATTAAATGCAGCATGGCTGATATGGGTCCACTGTGTGACATTATCATTCCGACTACTAAGATAAAAGTTTAGAAACTAAAGAGATAAAATCTGGCTGGCTTCTTAATTAACTCTGACTCAACAGCTAATTGACTAAACTCTGTGATTTATCCCACTAATACCAACATCATTTGAAAACAAAGATGGTAGCCCAGGAAATTAGCATAAACATCTGCACAACGTGGCTATTTCCAGATTCAATGGTGGAAGATTAGGTGACCCTTTCAAGATATGTATTATCCTCTCTGTAACAGTTGCAGATGGCATATGTTTTTGGTTGGTAAATTTATATAGCATTAGTCTGATAAAGATCAGCAGCAATTACCTACTGATTTATTAAACCATTTTAAGAAACTGTTAATCCCCAAAGATCCCCATTTTCAAATTATTGCCTGGTTTATTTGTTCTTTGTTATTTTATGCTTAATGGAGTCTTATAAAATACTTTGGAAGAACAGAGAGGTATTTTGCATTCCCTAAAGATCATGGCAAACTATGTATTTTAGCAGCTGGAAAAACTAAAAGGTAACAATTTGTGAGCTTCATATAAGCTTATGTAAATAGATATCAGCTAAAGACACATATTGGTAGAAAAGTGGGAAACCTAAAATCAGTAGGAAAAAAAGTTTAATATATCATGTTGAGATTTGGCTCTTTCTGTACAAGGTAATTATGATTGAGCATGATATCTTGATCTCTCCTCCTATAATTTACAAAGTTATATGCATTTCATATTGAGTTCTACTATTTGCACTGGAAAAAATAATAATTCAAATCCTTGTATTTTATGGAGTCAGCACAGCATTGCTATTAGGGACAGGAGTCGGCTGGTAAAAAAGAAGAAAAAAGTAATAGCATTTTGCAGAGAACTGATGTTTCTATGTCTTTTCTTAGCTATTTTCTTCTCATTTTTCTCAATAAGAATAATTGTCTCCTCTACCTGTACATGCATGGGAAATCTACTAGGCTCAACAAAGTACATTTACCTTCTTCCTCCTCTGTTTCACTTGCCAATATAAATGTAGGGAGTAGCGGTTAAAGACACCAGGCTAGAAACCAAGAGGTTATGTTCTAATCTCTCCTTAGACATGAAGGCCAGTGAGTGACTTTGGGCTAGCCAGGCTCAATCAGCCCCTGAAATCGGGCTTTGGTGACAAACTGGTTGGTTAATCCAGTCACAACCATGGGATCAACACTGGGTTGATCTGAAAAAAAAGACCATTCACTTGCAGGAAACCACTTGGAAGAAAAAAAATGTTGAGAGAATGGGTCCACTGGACTCCCTATTTTATTTGGATGTTTTGATTTACATTCTAGGGAAAATGATGCTGAAGAAAGCTTCTACCACTAATATGACTAATATTACCACTAATGCCACTAATATCCTCAACCTTGCATATAACATATGACAAACATTTGTAACCCATTCAGTATTTCTGGATTTTCCTCAGAGACTGAGGTAATATACTTCTTTCATGGTTGACTCCCCTTCTGGTGTTGATGTCAGTGTTAGGTTCCAAGTAATGGAAGAGACAAGTTGTTGTTGTTGTTTTTGCCTCAGTTTTGTGAGTTTTCTTTTCTCTGATCTCTTATGAAATATATGAGGTTGAAACTTTCTGTCAAAAGCCTAGACAGTACATGAGCAATAATGATGCTTCCCGCAATGCACTTTTAGAAGAAAACCTAATCTCATTTGTGTTGTGAATGAATAATTGTGTTGATAAAGTTATCAAGAGCTTGAAGTCAAGTGCAGGGTTCTGGCCCTGCACTTCTGATTGGCCGTTAAATGGCGAGATCAGATTGATCCGTTCAGGAGAATCTGATTGGCCATTAACGAGCCTTTCTCATTGGTTAACGGAGCTAGCGCTCCCTGGTTTTCATTGGTTGAATATCTAATAAGTTGCCTATATAAGGAAGGCTGTAGCAGCCTTCGAGTTTGAGCTGTCACACCATGTAAATAAAGAGTTGAAGTTCACCGTTTCATCGGCCCGTCTCCATTCTTTCTCTCCCATGCTCCAAACTTAACAATTTGAACACTTGATGACACTTTACAAGACTTCAGCCATCGTTTTGTTGCAGTTTATTGTTTGGGAGTATGTTTTCTGAAAATGTACTTTGGAAGAACTTTCTTCCTACGTGGGAAGTAGGAAGAATGTTTTATGAACATTTCAAAACTTTCAGAATAATTTATTTCTCATCCCAGTGAAAAGCCATCTATGTTATCAATAGTCCACCTCTACAGTCTGCCCTGTAAGAAAACATCTCCATTACTGCTTTAGTGGATCTAAATCTGTCATATTGCTCTTCCTCCCAGCTACTTGATGGCTACTGCACTCAGGGAATGAAAAACCCTTGAAAAGCAGTTACAAAGAAAAGGAGGAAAAAAACAAGATGCTTATGCACATATCTTCTATTCCAGGAAAGGGACAATGGGCAATGAAGTAATATTACTTTAAAGTATAACCTCAGGTATAAAGATATGCATTTCTTTATTGCCAGAAATAATCTCCAATTTTTTAATTCAGATAATAACTGTGTTCCTTTCTTATGTGGAAATGAAAGTTGTGTACATCACAAGAAACATAAAAGTATGTGGAATGCACTAAAGCGAGTCTGGTAATACCAGATAAGAGATGATTGGATCAAGAATGAATGGGTGAATGAACCCTGAGAGCAGTATGGAAGAAGTGTATTTTAGAGGTTATACAGCATCCTGAACTTCAGCCAATTCTTTCAAAAAGATCCAGTGTTTCTTAAGCCAAATTTAGATATTCCAGTGTAGATTTATTTTGATTGGAATTGAGGCTGAACTGGTGTTCCCTTTAGTCTATGGGCAGCAGTCTGTTGCTTATTGCCAGTAATGAGATGTGGGAATTGTTAAGTTCTGCGCATGGGCGCAAGAAGTGGAGACGAGTCGACGAACTGTGAACTTCAACTCTTTATTTAACATGGCGTAACAGCTCAGAAATACGGCCACAGCGGCCCCTTTATATAGGCAAGCTCTTGAATACCTAGCCAATGAAAACACAGGGAGCATTAGCTCTTTTAACCAATGGGAAAGGCTCGTTAATAGCTAATCAGATTCTCCTGAATGGACCAATCCGATGTCGCTATTATCAGCCAATCAGAAGTGCAGGGCCAGAACCCTGCACTTTACTTTAAGCTTTTAATAATCTTTATTCAAGCACTTTTATTAATTCACAACACCCCTTCCCCCCAGGTTCCGTTTAAGGGGTGCGGTAACATAGTCTTTGAGGTAGGCAGGTTGTTTTGCTTGTCTATTTGATTTACGTTGTCCTCCCGGTGTTTGTCTATAGTCTTGTTGGGGTAGGACATTATCCGGTGAACAGGGTGCCTCCGGTTCTGTATCTAAATTTTCGTTGCCACTAATGTCCTCGGTATCCCCTTGAGGCGAGCTTACCCCTATCCCTGATCCTTCTTCACGTGTTGCCTCTGAGCGGCCATCTCTTCCGCTTGTGCTTTCTGCCATTTCAAATTCAGCCTCCTCGGCATCTCCTCCCCCCTCAATTTGGAAATCAGAGGACTCGCAGATCCCCGACTGCAGCCTTGAACGCAGCTGATCAATATGGCGCTTCCATGTTTTATCGTCGCGACATTTCACTCGGTACGATCTGGGTCCGGTTATTTGGATTACAGTTGCCTCGACCCACAACGGATCGCCCGAAAAGTATCTAGCAAAAACCAAGTCGCCTACCTGGAAATTATGGCATTTCCCGCTGGATCCGTGTGGTTTTTCAGGTTCATATGATGGGTGTAGACGGTCGAGGTGGGAGCGGAGCTTCCGCCCCATCAATAACTCAGCTGGAGTTTTGTTGGTGACGCTGTGCAGAATGATATGCTGCAAAAGGAGTATCCGGTTAATCTTGTCTTCGATATCGCCATAGTCCATTTTATGCAAAGTTTTTTTGATGAACTGTACCATGCGCTCGGCCCTTCCATTGGCCGCAGGATGAACCGGTGAAGTTAGCGCATGGCGAATACCGCGGTCTACCAGATACTTTTCAAAAGACAGCGCAGTAAATTGGGGCCCGTTGTCAGATACCAGAACGTCTGATAGTCCGTGTGTTGTAAATAATCTGTCCAATTTTCTGATGACTGATTCGGTTGTTGTATTTCTCATTTCATGGATTTCAAGCCAGTTCGAGTAGGCATCCACCGTTAATAAAAATGTGTGTCCTTTAGTAGGTCCCGCAAAGTCCAGATGAATACGGGACCATGGTCCCCTAGGTGTTTCCCATTCTGTCGGGGTTGCTCTCGGTGGGGCATTGCTAACTTCCTGGCATTTGTGACAAGCCTTTACCCAGGCTTCAATCTGCTTGTCGATACCCAGCCACCATGCGTAGCTTTGTGCGAGGGCTTTCATGCGCACGATGCCAGGGTGGCCATCGTGCAAGGTTCTCAGTACCGCTCGCTGTAACCGCTCTGGGACAACGACTCTATCTCCCCAGATAATGCAGCCCTTCTGGGAAAACAGTTCCGTTTGTCGATTTTTGAAGGGGACGTAGTTGTCAGGTATTTGGTCCAATGGCCATCCGTGCTTGACCCAGCTGAGGACTCGTGCCAAAATGGGATCGCATTTAGTTTCAATCGTGACATCTCAGGCTGTCAGTGGCGGTGTTTGAAGTGTCTCGATCTGAAGTGTTGTGACGGTCAGAGCAGGGTCGTCAACGGTTTCTGGAAGTGGTGCACGGCTCAATGCATCGGCGTGGGGAATGGCTTTCCCTGGGCGGTGTTGCAACTTATAATTATATGCAGCCAAGAATTCTGACCAGTGAGTCATTCTGGGAGATAATATAAAAGGGGTTGGCCTATCTCCCGCTATTATTCCCAGCAAAGGTTTGTGGTCAGTCACTATAGTAAAGGCTCGGCCATACACATATTCATGAAATCTTTTAACAGCAGATACAATAGCAAGGGCCTCTTTATCGATTTGACTGTAATTGCATTCTGCTTTCGATAGCGTCTTTGAAAAATAGGCAACAGGGGCTTCACTACCGTTTGGTAAAACGTGGCTCAAAATGGTGCCCACTCCGAATGGTGATGCATCACACATAATCGTTAAAGGCAAAGTCTTGTTATACTGCATCAAAACAGCATCAGAAGTCAATAAATTTTTCACTTGTCAAAATGCCTGCTCTTCTCTGTGTCCCCAAACCCAGGTTGCTTTTTTGTCCAACAAACGATGTTGGGGTTCTGTTACGGTTGCTTTGTGAGGCAGGAAAATGTTATAAAAATTGATAAGGCCTAGAAAAGCCCGGAGGTCGGCCTTATTGCGGGGTTTTGGGGCGTTTTTGATTGCCCTGAGTTTGTTATCAGTGGGGTGAATGCCTTGTTTATCAACTAAGTACCCTAAAAATTCTACTCGATCCGTACATAGTTGACACTTGTTTTTTATAACTTTGAGACCCGAGTCTTTAAATTTCTGGACAACCAACCCCAGGCGCTCCCTTAGTATTTCTCGAGTCGGGGCAGCAATTAACACGTCATCAAAATATGGGACAACGCCTTTTATCCCTTTTATTTCCATCAAACTTTGAAAGATTCCCAGGGCCACGCTTACTCCGAATTGGAGTCGGTTACATTTAAACGCACCTCGGTGTGTAACGATCATTTGGGCCTCTGCCGTTTTTTTGTCTACAGGCAGTTGTTGGTATGCCTGGGCTAGGTCTAGTTTAGCTAAGACTTTTCTGCCCCCCAGGGAATGAAGAAGGTGTTGCACCACTGGTACCGGGTAAGCATTTTGTTGAAGGGCGTGGTTCAGGGTGGCTCGGTAGTCCCCACAAATTCTTATCGATCCATCCGGCTTGATGGGTGTCACGATTGGGGTTTCCCAGGGAGAGTGGTTGGTTGGTTCTAACACACCCTGGGCTATTAATTTATCAAGCTGCTCGTCAATCTTTGGTTTAAGGGCAAATGGAACTCGACGAGGCTTAAGGCGGATGGGAGCTATTTCGGGATTGAGGTTAAATGATATCGGGGTCCCCTTGTACTCGCCTAGTTTATCTGCAAAGATGTCCTGGAATTCTTGGACGAGAGCCTCTTCCCAGTCGTTGCTGCAGGTTCGGTGAATGCCGGCTACTTCAATTCCGAGTGGAGCGAACCATTGGAGGCCTAACAGGCTAGTCCGATCCCTGTCGACTACAGTCAGGGGTAGGGATGCTGTACAGTTCTTGAACGATACCCAGACTCGACTGGATCCTTTGACTGGAATCCGATTCCCTTGATAGTCTTTGAGTATGAGTCTTTGGAATCTGAGGTCTTGCCACCGGACAGTAGGGATGAGCTGCTTGTGGATCTTCCAGGAAACCATCGAGAGAGACGATCCTGAATCGACTTCCATCATGCAAGGTTGGTTTTCGATGGCCACTTTCACTCGGATCTTCTTGGCATCTAGAGATGAGGCGTGACCGATCGTAATAGTTTGGTGAGCCTCTTCTTGCTTCGTTGAGTAGTTTAGGGGTTTGTTTCTGTAGGAGTGGTTGTTCCATTGGTGGTTCAAGGGTTCTCGCTTTACAGGACGGCTTCCTGTAGTTTGGCAATAGTTAGCCCCCCTTGGGGGCTGGCTGGGTCCTTGTTTGCTTCTACAGACCCGTCCGATGTGGCCTCTATTTCCACACACATGGCAGAGCGCATCGAGGAATTTGAATTCTGATCGGGGGTGGCTTGCCCCACACCCAGCGCATTGGTACTGCAATCTCTGGCATTGGTCTCGTTCAGACCGGAGCCGGTTGACCTCTTCTTCATCGCTTTCCGATGATGATTCGAGGTCCTCATGGTGGGCTGTCGTAGCCTGTTCTCCTAAGTGAGGTGAAGCTTCGCTGGCGAGTTGGCAAAGCGAGGCGTGGGCGCGGCGCATTCGGGCAGCCGACTTCCTGGTTGCTTCTGCTGCAGTAGCTTCAGTAATGTCATCTGCAAGGCTGGTGTCACCTTTTGCCATCAGCTTGCTTTGGATGTGTGGCGCATCTGGTCCCAGAATTATTCAGTCTCTCAGGGCTTCTTCGAGGTCGGCAAACCCGCATAGGCCTCCCAGATTCCAGAGATCCGCTATGAAATCAGCAACACTTTCGCCCTTCCGCTGATCTCTCTGGTAAAATTCATGCCTTCTAACAAGCGTTGGTACGGTTGGTGCATAGTGGGCCCTTAGCAGGGTTCGAGGACGTCCCAGTCCATAAACTTCACTTCTGCCGGTTTCGCTAGCGCCTTGGCCATCTTGAATACGGTCAGTCCGCAATGAGTTAGGAATACCACCCGTTTCTTTCCGGTAGTGGCATCCTTCAAATTGTTGGTCTCCAGAAACATCTGGAAGCAATCCATATATGAGTCCCAGTTTTCTTGTGCCGGGTCGAATGGAGCGGGTGGTATGACGCCGCCGGACATGGTTCCACCGTTGGTGCGTTTCAGCCATGTGCTGTTATCGCTCTTCGTTGTTCAGTCAGCTCTGACGTCTCCAAATTCCATCCTCGTCGCCAGTGTTAAGTTCTGCGCATGGGCACAAGAAGTGGAGACTTGTCGGTGAACAGTGAACTTCAACTCTTTATTTAACATGGTGTAACAGCTCAGAAATATGGCCACAGCGGCCCCTTTATATAGGCAAGCTCCTGAGTACTTAGCCAATGAAAACACAGGGAGCGTTAACTCTTTTAACCAATGTGAAAGGCTCGTTAATAGCCAATCAGATTCTCCTGAACAGACCAATCCGATGTCACTATTATCGGCCAATCAAAAGTGCAGGGCCAGAACCCTGCACTTTACTTTAAGCTTTTAATAATCTTTATTCAAGCACTTTTATTAATTCACAACAGGAATGACCTTGGGAGATAGAAGACATTCCATCTACACATGGGTCAGATAAGTGACAGCTCAGTCTTCAGGTGAGGGAAAGCACGGGAAGCTGAAATAGGACACAAACACATCCAAGTTTTCTGGTGATTAAAAAGAATGGACAGGAGAAATATTTTCAGTCTTGCAGGATTCTGTTAATGTGATGAAGTAGGATTACCTCATTCGGAGGTGCTTCTTGTCTGGAATACAGCACAAGGCTGTCATCAATCAAGTACATCTCCCTTCCTCTCTTTTTAGTCTCCAGAAAACTCGGGAAGGTCCCTTCTGAAATACTTTATTTTTATTTTTGTATTTATTTTTGTCAATTGCTTACAAGATAACAGATATAACTAAAGACATAGTTATGAATACATGGATATATGTAAGAAAAATAAAAAAAATAAAAGAAACAATAGGACAGGGATGATAGGCACTTTGGTGCGCTTATGCACCCCCCCCCCCAGATCTCTTAGGAAAGGGGTGAGTTCAATAGTAGACAGTGTAAGGTTGAAGTTTTGGGAGTTTAGGGAAAAAAACCACAGTCAGGTGGAGTATTCCAGACATTGACCACTCTGTTGCTGAAGTCGTGTTTCCTGCAATCAAGTTTGGTGCAGTTTATCTTGAGTTCGTATCTATTGTGTGTTCTTGTATTGTTATGGCTGAAGCTGAAGTATTCATTGACAGGTAGGGCATTGCAATGTATAATTTTTTATGTACTATACTTAGATCGGACCGATCGGCGGGGTAGTTCTAGGTTTTCTAGGTCTAGAATTTCAAGTCTGGTGGCATAAGGTATTCTGCAACAAGTAGAGGAGTGGAGAACTCTTCTTGTGAAATATTTCTGGACTTTCTCAATTGTGTTAATATCAGATATGTAATGTGGGTTTCAGACTGATGAGCTGTATTTGAGTATTGGTCTAGCAAATGTTTTGTATACTCTAGATATTAGTGTAATACCACCAGAGAAAAAGCTACGTAGGATTAGGTTAACAAATCTTAATGCCTTTTTGGCTATGTAGTTACAGTGGGCTCTCGCACTTAGGTCACTTGAGATGAGTACTCCAAGATCCTTGACAGAGTTTCGATCATCAACTTGACTATTCAACCTGTATTTTATTTTCTGAATTTTTTTTTTGCCAATATGTAGGATAGAGCATTTATTTGTTGAGATTTGAAGTTGCCATTTGTTTGACCATTCTGATACATAGTCAAGGTCATTTTGAAGAGTGGCAGTATTGTCTGTGGTGTTAAATAGCTTTACATCATCAGTGAAGAGAACGCAGTTGCTCTTAATATGATCACAGAGGTCGTATATGTAGAGTATGAAAAGAGTTGGTCCTAGGACACCACCTTGGGGGACACCACTGTTGACAGGTACAGAATTTGATAGGATGCTCCCAATTTTGACCATTTGTTGTCTGTTTGACAGGAATGCTTCTATCCAGTTATGCAGGTGTCCAGAGATACCATAAGATTTTAGTTTTAGGAGTAGTTTGTCGTGTACCACTGAATCAAAGGCTTTACAGAAGTCTATGTAGATTGTGTCTATTGCTTTGCCCTGATCGAGTTGTGTAGTCCATGTTTTTGCAGTGTAAGAGTTGCAGATTGCATGATAGTTTTTTCCTGAAATCAAATTATTTATTAGAGAGTAGGTTGTTTGTTTCTAAGTGGAGGGTGATGGATTGATTAATAATTGATTCCATGACTTTACAGGTGGGGCAGCATAAAGAGATTGGTCTGTAATTTTCAACTAGGCTGGGGTCTCCCTTTTTGAAGAAGGGGATGACCGTAGCTTGTGACCATAGTTTTGGCAAGGAGCTGGTCCTGAAATATTTTTCAAAGATTATGCTTAGTGGGTTCAGCTATGGCAGTAGGTAGCTTTTTTAAGAAGTAGGCACATATTCTGTCTGGTCCAATAGATAGAGATGGTTTTAGATTGCGTAGTGTTTTTTCAACATTGTCTTCTGTAAAATCGATCATTGTAGTTATCTGTGGTTCAACTAGGAAATACTGGGCATGATCCATTGCTGTTTTCAAATACTGAGCCAAAGAATGTGTTAAAGAGCTTGGCTTTAATAGTATCATCATTGCAGTCTTTACCATTAGGTCCTTTCAGGAGTGGGATGGACCTTGAGTCTTTTAGTTCGTTGTTTACAAAATTGTAGAAAGCGCGGGTGGAATTGGTGCGTAGAAGGTTTTCTTTTTATTTATTGTGATAATTGGTGCATTCAGTCTTTATCTGGCATAAATTTTTGTATCGGCTTTTGAAGTTGGCAATGTGACCAGATTTGTTTTTCCGCCAAAATGATTTCTTTTTGGATTGAAGCTTCCTTATTGTTATGGGTAATTTGTTTTTTCTGGTTTTGGGAGTTGTTATTGGTACATATAGTTTGATGACTCTTTTGACTTCAAATAAAAATATGTTGTAATGGTCTTCTACAGTATTGCGTCCAGTGAATAGAACTTGCCAATCAAGGGATGAGAAATCATTGTTTATAAGATCATAGTTGCCTTTTTTGAAGTTATAATTGGGGATTCCGTCATTGTGATGATTTTTGTGTGGACGTATGTTGAGACAAAAGTCAATCATGTTGTGGTCACTGTTGAAAAAGGGTTCTTTAATTTGTATTCTGTAAATTGAATTCAAACTATTGCAGAAGATGAGATCGAGGCAGTTGTTAAGTCTAGTGTTGTTAGTTACGAGTTGTTCTAGTACCAGATTTGTTACTGCATTGTAGAAGGTTGTATGTGTGGGTTGTTGTACATTCGTTAAGGGTCCAGTTAATATGAGGTAGATTGAAGTCACCAAGAAAGATAAAAGCATGTGGGCAGGATGCTGCCCATATTAGTAGTGTATTTAGCTTTTTTGCATGTTTGATGTCATAATCAGGTGCTCTGTAACATAGTAAGAATTGAAATGTGATATTTACAGATAGTTCACAGACTATGATCTCAGGAATAGCAAGCTCCTGGGTAACTTGGATGTTTTTTAGATGTAGGGACTTTTTATAGAAGATAGCAACACCACCTCCTCTACGGATTTCATGATCTGATCGGTAAACATGATAGTCTCTTACTATGGTAATGGAGTCAGGGAGAGATGCATTGAGCCATGTTTCACAGACAAATATAATGTTGAATTTACCTGTATTTAGTAAGGGGAGAAATTCAGGGATTTTATTTACAAGGCTTCTCGCATTGAGTGGCTTGCATTTAAGGCCAGTTGTGGTTGGAATAGAGGTAGTTAGGGGCGTGCGTGCCTAGTTTTGAGTGATGTTGGATTGGATGGGGTGGGGTTGGATGCGGAGTTGTGGGTTGTGTGACTTTCTTTTGATGCAATCAGCTTGGTAGTCAATGTATAGATCCTTTTCTCCATTGTCTAGACATTTTTTGAGTTCTGCACAGAGTTCACGGGAGCGGATTCTTTGCAGTATGGATAAGTCTGGTCTTGAGTGAAGTTTTTTGTGGTTGGGATTGGTTTTTGCAATAGCGTTTGTTGTATGAATGAATATGCATTTGCTGGACTCATTTTTGCATACAACTCTACAAAATCTTGGGGCCACAGAGCCATCATTGTATTTATACCCAGGACCATCTCTGGTTATTTCAATGATATATTCAGGAGAGATGTTTGTTGTATTTGAGTTGTTTATGATATTGCAAACTTTGGTGATGTTGTCTGATTCGTTGGTGTCTTCTAGACCAAATAAGATGGCATTTGGACGTTTCTGTTCACGTTCCATGATGTCTTTGATGAGTAAGGGAATATTATTTGTGGAATTATTTGATGGGATAGTAATCGTTTGTGGCTGTAGTTTGGTGGTTATTTTTGGTTGTAGTTGTGATTGTAGTTGAGGTAGTGGTTTTGGTTGTGGGATTTGATTTTGAGCTGATAGGTACTCACTCATCTGTGCTGTATTTTTTTTCAAGAGAGATTAGGCTTGCTTGTATAGTTGTTTCAAAACGTGTTGCTAAGCATTCTTCTATTGAGTGAATGAGTGATTCTATGCTTTCAACTCTGTCAGCTAGGGTACTCTTTAGTTTCTTTAGCTTAGGAGAACATGATGGACATAGATAAAAGAATGTATCTGAATTTTAACCATATCAGCTAGGCTTTTGTTTGTGTTTAAGCAGGCAGGGTAGGCTTGATTGTCACATCGGTGGCATTTGATGTAAATTTCGCTTTCATTGATGGTTCCAAGACATCTGAAACATGTGCAGGAGTCTGGGAGGTCATTGGTAGAGATATTTTTCTTTTGTTTTGGTTTGGAGATTTTGGCTGGCATGGTCAATGGCAATAGTACACTAAAAAATTACAATAGCTGGTTAATGTGATAGGTAGCCACTTACTTAATGAATGTTGGTAATTAATAAATGTTAATTGATATGTTAGAGAACAAATCAAAAGTAAGGTTACTTATTACTAAAAATCAATCAATCAATTGATTATTCAAATCACTCTAATCAAATAATTTTGCTAAGCAACAAACAGCCTAATTAATTGCAGTAATTACTAAACACACTGGTCAATTAAATTCACTAAATCACTGATTTTACTAATCAGATATTCAATAATCACACTATGTGCACTAAACACTCAAACACACTAATCAATAAAAACAATAAATCAATTAATCATTTGATAAAAATTAATTATTTTAAAGAAATTGATTTGGAGACATCATTATCTAATCTTTGATATAGGTCTTGAGGTAGAAAGTTATAAGTTTTGAGATAATGAAAGTAATGAAGTAGTATTGAGAGTCAGCAAGTAAAGGGTTATTGCTTTGCTTAGCTGTTGCTGATATCTGAGAATAGGTTTATAACACCTAATAAACTGGCAGGAGGCCTCTTTTTCTAGGCTGGAGAAACAGCAGTTTCTTTGTGTCAAACAGGTTTTAAAACATGAACAGAGAAAACGTTTTCAAGTCCGACTCAAGCTGTTTTCCTCTTTCCTCTTGAAAACGATCAGTGAGCAAGGGTTTACACTCTCTTTCTTGTTTTGTAGATTGAGTTTTTGAGATACTAAAGATGCAAAGATGCTGAAGCAGGGGATCTCTGGCCCCTTCTTGAATTTAAAAAAAAGTTTGTGGCTCAGAGAGAGAAAATAATTCAGAGAGAGGATTTGGGCAATCTGATTACTTATAACTTTGCTTTGATTTATTGCTGCTGTTATCTGATCCGCTGGGGACACTCGTTGTAAAACCTGTAAAAACTGTAGGTTTTGAACAAGCTGAAATAAAAGCAATACACACAGCTGACTCTGATCAAGAAAGGACTGAAAAACTCCTTAAAGACTTGGTCTCTCTATCCTCCCTCCTTATTTCTCCCTGCCAGCTGTCTGATATGGCTCTGGGGAAATTGTGTGGGGGATATTAATGGAGACACCTTGTCTGGCATGGAAGATACTTTGATTAGCTATGTGGGGGATTTAAATGAAGGTCCGTTGTTTGCGCTCTGCTGGCTCCAAGTGATCCAGTTCAAGAGTTCCACCAGTGTGGTTGATAGGGCTTGATGGAAAGAACTTCTCTGGGGAAGGAGAGGAGGGCTCTGGATCAGTTAGTAGGAGCTCCGCTGGTGTGATTAGGGCTCCAGGGCTTCAGAATCCAGGCAAACTTCATTGGCTAACTCCTGTGGCTATTGATCCATCAGTTCTTAAGGACTGTTCCTTTGTCATTTCGTCCACTCCCTTAACAAAGCAAGAGGAACATGCTTCACTTAGTGGGGTGTTCACTGGAAGTTATAAGGTTTGAATGGTACTTGGGTGTACAATTGTGAATTGACTTAAAGTCTATGACTGAATCAACCACAAGATTCATATATATTTAATATTATTTGAGTTGGAAAACAGTTTTGAATCATAGCTGGGGTGTGTTTACAATAGGCTCAAAATGGAAGGACAACCAAAACATCTGTCCCTGCTCAGAAAGTAGTGTGATTGGCCTCTGCTGACAGAAGCTGGAAATCTGTCCATAGAGAAGGCAAATGAAAATTGAATTGCAAAACAAATATACAAATAAGAGGTCCTTGGCGCTCTCTGAGCTTGGTTGTTTTCTTGCAGACATTTCAAGAAATGATAGCAAGAAAACAACCAAACCCAGAGAGTTCCAAGGACTTCTCATTTTAACTATGACCTACAAGTATCCCCCTTTATCAGTAAATATACAAATGGATCAAGAGAAAGACGTTGACAAAAGGAAACTAAGACCGGATGAGTTGATCAGATCCTCAAGAAGACAAGAGTGAGAATTTTAAAGAACAAATAGCTGTAAATGGATGCTTTGGAAACAATTATAGTTAAGAGGGATAGAAAGGAGTGGAGCAATATAATGACTAATAGTCTAAACTATAGGTGAAACTCGAAAAACTAGAATATCGTGCAAAAGTTCATTCATTTCAGTAATGCAACTTAAAAGGTGAAACTAATATATGAGATAGACTCATGACATGAAAAGCAAGATAGTTCAAGCTGTGATATGTCATAATTGAGGTGATTATGGCTTACAGCTCATGAAAACCCCAAATCCACAATCTCAGAAAATTAGAATATTGTGAAAAGGGTCAATATTCTAATCTCAAAGTGTCCCACTCGAATCAGCTAATTCTGCCATAACATCTGCAAAGGGTTCCTGAGCCTTTAAATGGCCACTCAGTCTGGTTCAGTAGGAATCACAATTATGGAAAAGACTGCTGACCTGACAGTTGTGCAGAAAACCATCACTGACACCCTCCATAAGGAGGAAAGCCTCAAAAGGTAATTGCAAAAGAAGTTGGATGTTCCCAAAGTGTTGTATCAAAGCACAGTTATGTGGAAAGTTATGTGGAAGGGAAAAAGGTGGAAGAAAAAGGTGCACAAGCAGCCTGGAGAGCCATTCAAAAGTGTTGGGGACTTTCACAAGGAGTGGATTGAGGCTGGAGTCAGTGCATCAAGAGCCACCACACACAGACAGATCCTGGACATGGGCTTCAAATGTCATATTCCTTTTGTCAAGCTGCTCCTGAACAACAAACAACGTCAGAAGCATCTTACCTGGGCTAAAGAAAAACAGAACTGGTCTGTTGCTCAGTGGTCCAAAGTCCTCTTTTCTGATGAGAGCAACTTTTGCATCTCATTTGGAAACCAAGGACCCAGAGTCTGGAGGAAGAATGGAGAGGCACACACTGCAAGATGCTTGAAGTCCAGTGTGAAGTTTCCACAGTCTGTGTTTATTTGGGGAGCCATGTCATCTGCTGGTGTTGGTCCACTGTGCTTCATTCAGTCCAGGGTCGACGCAGCCATCTACCAGGAGATTTTGGAGCACTTCATGCTTCCTTCCATAGATGAGCTCTATGGGGATGCTGACTTCATTTTCCAGCAGGACTTGGCACCTGCCCACACTGCCAAAAGCACCAAAACCATGACGATGGGATTACTGTGCTTGATTGGCCAGCACACTAACCTGACCTGAACCCCATAGAGAATCTATGGGCCATTGCCAAGAGAAAGATGAGAGACATGAGACCGAACAATGCAGAAGAGCTGAAGGCCGCTATTGAAGCATCCTGGTCATCCATAACACCTCAGAAGTACCACAGGCTGATAGCTTCCTTGCCACACCGCATTGAAGCAGTAATTGCTGCAAAAGGGGCCCAAACCAAGTACTGAGTGCATATGCATGCTTATACTTTTCAGAGGTCCGATATTGTTCCATGTACAATCCTTGTTTTATTGATTGCATGTAATATTCTAATTTTCTGAGATTGTGGATTTGGGTTTTTCATGAGCAGTAAGCCATAATCATCACAATTATGACAAATCATGGCTTGAACTATCTTGCTTTGCATGTAATGAGTCTATCTCATATATTAGTTTCACCATTTAAGTTGCATTACTGAAATAAATGAACTTTTGCACAATATTCTAATTTTTTGAGTTTCAGCTGTGGATTTTGCCTGCTTTTCTTTCCTTCTCCTTTTTCTTTTTGTCTTTTCTTCAGTTGATTTTACTTAGCATTTCTTTCTATAGTTATTCATTTTGTATAATATTGCTAACACTGAAAGGCAATAGTATGATGCAGTCAGGTATATGAACATATGTATAAAAAGAGAGCAGTCACCATTGTTATTATCATTGTTATTATTCATCATTATAATTTTCTTAAAGTCCTTACCTTTTGCGACCAGTACCTGAGCACACCTGACACCGTTTCTGATATTTTAAATGTTTGGCTTTCTTGGCTCCATTACATACGACACACCTCATCTATGGGAACACAAAATAGCTAAGATAACATTAGGATGAAAAAAAAACCCCTTGGAATAACAACAGAGTTAAGACATGCTTTTATTTGATTTGGGCTGAAATTCTTTCAGCTCAGCCTCTAATTCTTTTCAGGCAAAAATATTCAGAATGATACTTCTAGTTTTGAGCTAGGTCTGTTTTTTCCTTATGTGGTGTTTTACTATGTGAAACATTGTATAAAGAAATGAAATTAATTTGAGTTCACAGAAAACAGAATGGTTACCTGGAATTTTAGGCTTCATTATTAGCATTAAGAAGGTGGTTTGTTTGTTTTTTAACATGGCAATCTGGGCCTCTTTTCGAACTTTAGGAAAGCACATTTTTCCTCTAAGCCAAGACAATTTCTTTTGGTATATGAGAACTTGCTTTTTCAGCAATTAAACAATAGAAAATATATTCTGAAAGTCCTTAAATGTACTTGCAAGACTAAAAGATACAAACCCAGCTGCTAAAGACAATAATGTAATCCATACATTTGCCACTCATGGAATGCTATCTAATATCAATGTTTCCTATTGTTCAATTCTCACATGTAATCAATTTGTTTGATCACTTCAGTGATGGGGTTCAAAAAAAATTACTATTGATTCTGTGGGTTGGCTTGGTGTGGCTTAGTGGGTGTGGTGTGGCTTGGGGGTGTGGCAAGAGAAGGATACTGTAAAATCCCCATTCTCTCCCCACCCCACTAGCCTGCTTTCCAGCTCTGTTCTCCTATGCAGGGCAACAAAAGAAGACCCAGCCAATCAGCTGGGACTTGGAGGCAGAGAATAGATGGGGGCAGGGCCAGTCAGAGGTGGTATTTGCCAGTTCTTCGAACTACTCAAAATTTCTGCTACCGGTTCTCCAAACTACTCAAAATTTCCACTACCGGTTCTCCAGAACTGGTCAGAACCTGCTGAATACCACCTCTGGATCACTTGCTTTCTGACATATGACATGTACCAAATGGATGTATCATTTGTTTCTATATTCTATAGAAAAATTTGACCTACCTTAATAAATACTTTTCACTTTGCTTTGATATACTTGAGATTCATGCCATTTGGGTGTATATATGTATGTATGTATGTATACATGCATGCATATATGTGTGTGTGCGTGTGTGTGTATGGTATTCAGCTTTCTTCGGGTATTTTCCTAGGTCATTATAGTTGTGCTTTTAAAGTTGTAGCAACCTTTTGGCAGAATCTCATCTGCCATCATCAGGCTTGTGTACTGGGTTCATCTGTGTACACAAGCCTGATGATGGCAGATGAGATTCTGCCAAAATGTTGCTACAACTTTAAAAGCACAACTATAATGACGTAGGAAAATACCTGAACAAAGCTGAATACCATACATATAAATACCCGTGAAAACTTAAGAAAACAAATACACACACACACACACACACACACACACACACAAACTTGATGTGTTCGGGTCTTTTCCCGTGTAAGATTGTTAAGATCCGAACACGCCAAGACCTGTATACCTGTACGTATGAAAATCTACAAATATATAGGGGGCCTGACTCACAGACGGACACAATCAGAAGCCTGATGATGGCAGATGAGATTCTGCCGAAACGTTTCTACAACTTTAAAAGCACAACTACAATGACGTGGGAAAATACCCGAACAAAGCTGAATGCCATACATGTAAGTACCTGCGAAAACTTAAGAAAATATATATATGTGTGTGTGTGTGTGTGCGCGCACGCGCATACACACACACACATCAAACTCAGGAGTCTGAGTTTTAATAGCTACACATGGACTTTCCTATTTTAAATAGTATTAAGTTGCTCAGCAATGCTGTTGAGCAATAAGCATGCATAATAATATTTTTTAGCATCAAAGAATATAAAATAATAAATACACTATCAATACTCACCCTGCCTCCACCATGGCATCCACTACATTTGTATCGGCCCCGGCCATGGCATTTATGACATTCCTGAAATAGAAATGAAATCAGTCTAAAAAACAGACTATCGTGTATGGTGATTCCTGAATTAAGCTGGGCTGACAAGGGCAGTTATTCTTAACTAATTCAAGTGTTAGCATACATCTGTTGTATTATAAATTAAAAAGGCTTTCCTGTTACATAAGACTAGCAGGGTTTCTGATAATACAGCAAAAAAGGGGGGGTGCTAAGGAGCCATTTTGTTGACTCTTTAAAATTAGGGAAGTGCATTGGAAATTTTATTTTCCTCCTTAATAGCAGATTCTATTCATGCTTTGAAATCAGTGTTAAATGAGGCCAGTCATGATCAGTCCTCCTTCAGGCCTTCATTGAGGCAGAGCAACACAAGTCCCTTCAATTCATCAAGGGGGAACAACACACCTCCACAAGATGAAATGCATCACTAAGGCAATTCACACCATATCATCATTGCATTGCATTTTATTATTTTATTTTATTTATTATTTATTATATTTGCTTGCCACCCATTTTGCTTCAAAGTGACTCATATTCAACATTATGATGGTTTGCTGCAGAGATAGACAGATGTTTAAACTAGATTTGGCCTTTTTATTTATCTGTCAAGTTTTCCCAATTTTCAAATATGGTAACTAGTAATCTAGTCCATGCCTTCTCTATGTTTTTAAAGGACATTATATGAAACCCTCAACTGATCAAATCCATGAAAGATCTGGAAATAAAATCCCATGAGAAATGATTAAAGAATCGGATATTGATCGAGTAATATACAGAGAAGACTAATAAAGAGAAATACATTGGTCTTCAAATATAGGATGAGCTGTTAAATAGAACAGGCTAATTATTTATTGTTTTGCTTGTTGTTTATTTTGATAAAATTACCTTGAGTAAAGAAGAATGGGGAACACGAAACTTTTTTGTGTCTTCCTGAAACATTTGTGGTACTTGGACTTTAATGTCCCAAGGTCGAGGAGATACACCATTTTGTGGACCATCCACTGAAGCATCTGATAAGATCAAACAAATAGATGCCACAATTCAACATAAGATTTAGCACTTTTAAATCCTTTGTGATCAATGAAACTAATATTTTAAAAGTGTATCTTTGATTCTCATCAGACATTCCTACCAATTTTTATATATGTATTGTGGTTGATCCATAGCACTGAATTTATATTTTACTACATTATTACATTATTTTATTGTCTTGAGAGTGTATAGATTGGGATTGCAACAAAATCTTAGAATCTATTCAGTAAGCTTGCATCATTTTATCCTAGATGCGGGACTATGAGGGAGCCATCTTGCTGTACCAGTTAAGGCATCGGGCTAGAAATTGGGAGGCTGTGAGTTCTAGTCCTGCTTTGGGCATCAAACCAGCTGGTAACCTGGGCCAGTCACTTTCTCTCAGCCCTACAAAGAAGGCATTTCTGAAGTCTTGCAAGAAAATTACAGGGATTTGTTCAGTCAGTCACCAGCAGTCAACACTGACTTGAAAACAACACACACACAAAATGGGACTATTAAGCTCAAAGACTGAATGTTTATTTCTTGTTGATGATGGACAGAAAAGCTTACTTCGAATTTTCCTGTCTTTGCACACAACACATGTTGACTAGGTAGGAAAGGGAGAAAGTTCATTTGTTGCTCTGTCTCAGGCAGCAAAATGATTTGTGCCAGCTGTCATTTACCAGTATATTGCTTTTCTCCTTCTCCCACTTCCAAGCCACTTGCCAGCCTCTTGCCATCAGCCACAGAAGAGATGAAGTAAATGAGAAATAAAGGCAGAAACAAAAAGTTGGACAAATCCCCTCATTTCTGTGCTGTGTTGCTGTATATTGTTGTAATTATGAAACATTCAAATGTAGAAACTGTATGCCTTTTCACATGCTGAAGAAATTGTATGCCTTTTCACAT